>JAAIIK010000092.1:472405-486663 GCA_014706435.1 Silurus glanis | reverse complement strand
TATATATATATATATATATATATATATATATATAAAAATAAATACATAAGGCCTTTATTATTTTTTTTATACGACACACTTACCATGCTTCGTTAAATACTTCATTCTTTTAGAAACAGCAGCTGTCTTGTCCTTGAAGTCCAGATATGAGAACATTGTTGAATCGTCCCAGTCATCAGCAACTGGCAAGTTTCAGACAAAAACAAAGTTCGAAGCCATTTTTTCAGGAATGCAGAAATGCCAATGTGTCTGGTTGCAAGCTGATTCAGTGCTACCTGGAGATGCTGTGAAATCCAAATAATTCCTGTCTGGGCTTAGAATCAGAGGGTTGATGCGTGGCACGACGTTAGGTTGCTCCATCAAGAAGTCCACCACATCTGTGCCTTCAGAAATCTGACCCTGGACCAAAAAAAACCCCCAAAAATTTTACTTTATCTTATAACCACCAGCATCTACAACAACCACCTTCATTTATTGATATTTGCACTTAGATGTGTTAAAAAACCTGGCAGAGCAAATTTGAGGTGAGCAAAAAATCTAATAATTGTAAAAGTAAATGATATACAATATTTGGTTGCAAATCCCAAGCTTACAATAACTGCATTAAGCTGGTGACCCAATGACATCACTAAACGTCTAGCATTCTTCTTTTTCAATGCTCTTCCATGCTAGTGAAGCAGCTTCTTTTAACTTTTTTTTTGTTTTGTGGGAATTTAAATTCATTCGTCTCTTCAGTATTAAAATGCTGCTCAATCGGGGTTAAGGTCTGGGAATTGCCTTGATTAAAAATTGTTGGCAGACAAAATGTTCTTCTGAATACATTCTGCTGCTACTTTCATGAAATGACATCATTAATAAAGATTAGTGAGCCTGCAATGCAAGACCAAACCATCACACTTTCTCAACTGTGCCTGACCGGTATAATATAAGTTTGAATATTTTGGATCATGAGTAGATCCTTTCTTTCTCCACATTTAGGCCTTTCCATCACTTTGGCAAAAGGTTGCTCTTGGTTTCATAAACTTTTGTGGCTCGTTTCTGTATCTCTTTGCGAATTTTGATCTGACCTTCCCATTCTTACTGCTGATAAGTGGTTTAAATGTTGAGGTGAGGCCTTTTTTTATAGCTGCTGTAGGTTTCCTTGGCCAAACTGTTTGATATCTGGCTGTTAGTGCACCAGCGTTTTCTTTTTTTCCAGAACAATCCAAAGAACTGTATAGGGTATGATGGTTATGTTGGTTTACTCAACTATAGTCTTCTGGTAAAAACCTAGGACTCAAATCAAAAGTCTAAATTCGGAGATATTAATGGTTTAACAGGGTTTTTCAGTCACACAGAATCAACCTGAGCTACAAGAAACATCTGTCATTGACATGTTCGTATGTTTTCCTATGTCAGGAACGAAAATCTGAAATTCTAGACCATAATTTGCCTTTTTTTATCCCAAACACAGATGTCTTCAGTGTGTAGAAAAACTAAATATTTGGCCTTGCTGTTGCATCGAACATTTATATACATGGCATTTAATATATTTGTTATTTGAGAGTGTAAATGGAAGTTCGGTGAAATTAAAACACTAAACGTCTTGTTGCTTGAAATATCCGTTCCTTTTCCCCTTTTTTGGCTATAAATATTACTGTGGAAACATTAATCACACTATGTGATTGAGCATTTCTCTCTAAATGTTATTCTCTATATTCAAAATTCGTCTATGCAAAAAATAAATCTACATGATTTGCATTCATTAAATGAATTTTTTCCCAAAAGTATATTCAGGCAGTCAACAGAGAATTGAACAATGATGAAATTATATTATACGTTAAATGGAAAAGATTCTATTAATTATATAATAGAATGAATATATTAATCATATTATTAATTATTATTAATTAATCATATTATAGATTATATTTAGAACACAATATAAATCATTCAAGAATCACCTAAAGACTATATATATATATATATATATATATATATATGCAAATGCACACATATTTAATTAGATGATGCTTCATTTGCATATGAACATACGGGAAAAAAAAAACCTTTCGATCCAAAAATATTTGGTCAGCACTGACAAAGACAAAGATTGAGATCTACAGTGTCTGACAAAAGTTTGGAAACACCTAATGATTTTTGATCACTTTGGGACACGTGCATGTTCCTTTTGCTGAGTTCAGAACAGAAGAATGTTATGCGAGTGTTAAATCGCACCATCCTTAACATTTGCACTATTGTACATTCCACCCATATTTAGACTGTATATACTGTATCATACATACATTCATACTTGTACATAACTATATCATGTGATTTGAGTATATTATCTTCTGAAATATCTATAATCTTTGCACAGTATATTGTATATTACGGTATATACCGTATATTATTACCTACTGCACCTTCTGTACATAATCACCCTCATCCCTGTATATATGAACCTCATACATCTATTGTAAATAAGCAACTTATACACTTCTGGTTAGATGCTAACTGAGAGTGGGAGCTCAGTGGTTAAGGTGCTGGGTTACTGATCGGAAGGTCAGGGGTTCAAGCCCTGGTATTGTCAAGCTGCCACTGTTGGGCCCTTGAGCAAGGCCCTTAACACTCTGTGCTCCAGGGGCGGCGTATCATGGCTGACCCTGCGCTCTGACCCCAACTTCTGAGCAAGCTGGGATATGCGAAGAACAAATTTCACTGTGCTGTAATGTATATGTGACAAACAAAGGCTATTCTATTTCATTGGCTCTTTACATGTACCTTGCACAATGACAATAAAGTTGAATTTAATCACATTCTTTTCAATGAAAATGAAGTGCAACGTCGGTACCATTTGTTTGGTCAAAGTGAATCTTCATACAGATAGCTAACTAAAGGAACATGCATGTGTTTCTCAGAAACCATAAAAAAATCTTTTCCAAACATTTGACAGGCACTTCGTTTACTTATTGTCTCGCGTTACATTAAGATATATTGATGCTGTAATGCTGAATACCAGAAAGACGGCTCTCTGGAAGAAGTTCGTGGAATCCATGATGTGTTGCAGCAAGACGGTCTCCAACTCATCTGGGTCCATCTCCTCGGAGCTAAGTGGGACCCCGTTAAACAGGGCCACAGGAAGAGCACCCAGCCCGCTCTTTCTGTAGAAAACGGCTCCAGCCTAAAGAATCAACCGAACACCATCACACCGTATTTCCAAAAGTATTGGGTCACCTGGTCATAAATACGAAATGTGATTTTCATTGCATTCCACATTTAGTTCCAATTTGCTCTTATAATTCCCTCCAATCTTCTGAGTAGATGTTCCACTAGATTTTGGAGTGTGCTTATGGATATTTGTGTTCATCAGCCACAAGGGTGTTATGAAAGGCAGGTACTGAGGAGGTTGTGAGGAGACCTGGGGTGCAGTCAGCGTTCACATTCATCTCAAAGGTGTTCAGTAGGGATGAGATCAGAGCTCTTCCTCTCCAAAGCATGTAAACCAGATCTTCAAGGAGCTCACTTTGTCGCCAAAATTTGATTATAGCGCCATCTTAAGACAATTGAGTGCCTTCAGATTTGTGGTAACAGTTTGGAAAAGAACCACATATAGCAGGAAAGGTCAGGTGACCCAATACACAAATACATTTACATAACTGTAACCTTGTTCATGTCTACACAGTATATAATTTACTTAAAAAATAAAAAAATAAAAAAATTAAAATAGAGAGGGGAAAAAAAAAGAAAAAGAAATACATCCTACCTTTCTTTTCTCATCATAGCTCGAGTCCACCTCAAGGATTTTGGCAGCATTAGCTTTCGGAAATTTCTTCTTCAGATATGCTGTCACCGTGTCGACCGATAAGGAATCTCCGACATCCACTTTGTCGTACATCTGTAGGGGCATCAAGATGTAATTTAGATATCTGAAAGCTTGATTAGATCGAGTCGTGCCTCTGAGATTAGCTCTTCGCTTTCGATGGTATCAGGGCAATTTCTCAGAGACGACCGACAAATCTGTACTCATCAAAGTGCACTAAGGTAAACTGACACATAGGGTTGAAAGAAGAAAAAAAAAAAACTTCTAAGAGAAGTTTTTCCAGGTCGACTCACAGACACCATGGATAGGAAAGCCTGCGTTATGTCATACTCCTCTGCGATATAGTTCAACGCCCTGAAGAAAGCGACGCCGGCGTCCTTGTTACCGTCCACCTTTTCATCTGTATTAACAACGAAGACAAAGCCGATCCTAAAAGAAATAATAAATAGATTAAACCGGCACAAATAATGGCGGATTTTAATTGTCTATCCGTTATGTCTAATCGTTATATTGTTTTTTTCGGCGAAATAAAACATGGGTGACGGACCTGAGAGGAATCTTGTGCTTGTAAAACAGCTTAGCCATTTTGACCAGTTCGATGGTGTCTTCCTGAACCGGGTCAAGAAACAGAACCTGGGAAAGGAAGTTCTTTGAAAAACTGCGCAGCCAATAATAAAACATTATATTTATACACCATGTGGACATCTTGCGTTTTCCAACATCTCATTCCAGATTTAGGCTCCTTCTGCTCTCCATTCCACTGTAAAGGCTTTGCACTAGATTTTGGAGCGTGACTATGGGGATTTGTTCTCATTCAGCCAGAAGAGCATTAGTGAAGTCAGGAGGAGATGAAGTCATCCCAAGTGTGTTCGGTAGGATATAGGTGAGGTTTTCAACGTTATTTTAGACGATTGGGCGGAATTGGACTAACCAAGCTGAAGAGGTTCCGTCGAACTTGTCGGATCACACCAGGAAACGAGGCTCTGAGCAGCTCCTGAATGCTGGAGGGCCAGTTCCTGTACGTGGAGTCAGTCTCAATATCATTGACCCACTGAAAAGTAGAAAAGAAACAAACTGAGCCACAAACAGTAACAAACAGTATTGCTATCAGTGTGTATTATATACACACACACACACACACACACACACACACACACACGACATTTGCATGGCTGACATTTTTTCAGCTTGAATTTCTACCCACACCCAATTTATTGTTTCAGCCTCACCGTTATAGCAGAGTGACGGATGTCCAGAGCGTAGCTGTCCTCCACGGTGGTCACAGGGAGGCGCAAAAACTTGCCCAAGCTGGTACCCCTGATGCCAAGGCTATGAAGTCCCTCCAGAAGTTTTGCGTCTCCGCGGATGATATCCAGTATGCTGCCCAGACCAAAGACAGAAAAGGAGCTTTTCAATTTGAGCCTAAATCTGAAAAAGAACTCGAGTCTGCTAAAGCATGAAGATTTTTTCTGAGAATCGTCTCAATAAAAGTACCGTAATTTCCGGACTATAAAGCGCACCCATGTATAAGCCGCACCCACTTAATTTGACAAATATTTTTATTTTTAACATAAATAAGTCGCACCTGTCTATAAGCCGCAGGTGTCTACACTAATGTACTTTACACAGGCTTTAGCGAAAGACACGTTACACACGGTGTAACGGGTGAAATATGTTGCGCTTCCTTTAGGAGCATAGCGGTATTTTGGGAATAGCATGCCACTGCATTTCCCGGTATTACTGCATGTGTGCAAGACGAGGAATATGTCCTTATTATTTTCTGATGCTCATTTCTAAGTTTCTTTGACTAACCCGTAACGCTGTTGCCAAGAAAAATAAAAAAGCACGAGTTTTGGAAACCTGTCTGTGCTTATATGATTTCTGAAAAAAAATAAATAAATCACCCGATGGAAGTTTTTTCTCCCGATGCCGTGCAGCTCAGAACACAGGTGAGGTGCGTTTTTTCATTTCCGTTCGGAAATTTCATTGGTCTAATGTTATGTCGCTCAGTTTTTTGGCTTGAAGTTTGTGAAACCGGGAAAAACCCAGGAAAGATGCATAAATAAGCCGCATCATTGTTTAAGCCGCGGGGTTCAAAACATGGGAAAAAAGTAGCGGCTTATAGTCCGGAAAATACGGTAAGTAACGCTTACTGACGAACACGTGGCCAATCAGAGTCTCCTAAATGCCATCAATTTTGCTAAATCTTTCAGACAATTAAAGAAGAATGCAAGAATGTGTGGAGTAACGAGACACTGAGATCTTCACCCTGATTGTAAATAAAAGCTTTGGCCTTTCTCTCTCTCTCTCTCTCTCTCTCTCTCTCGAGTTGGGAAACTCGACTTTTCCAGCTAGATCAAGGAGACTCAAAGCTGTTCCAGCATGAATATATGCTTATACGAGTTGGAGTGGAAGATCTTGAGTGGCCTGCTGTAGAGCTCTGACCTTAACCATACTGAACACCTTTAGACTAAATGCTGACTGCACCCCCTCAGGCCTCCTCACCTTCTCACCTACATCAGTACCTGACTTTACTGACACACTTGTAGCTGAATAAGTGCAGATCTTCACAAACGCATGCCAAAATCTAGTGGAACATCTTCCCGGAAGAGTGGAGGTTATTAAAACAGCAAATGTGGACTGGGTCAGATATCCACCAACTTTAGTTCATAAAGTATAAACTGTACACAATCTAACATTGGACATGTTTCTATAAACAAACAAGTTGTGTAATACAGAAAAGCAATTAACGCGTAAATAATCGTTTCTCTGAGGTCCTACCTGAAAGGGTTATGAAGGTCCAGGTCAATGTGTATTCCATTAATGTAGAGACTAGCATCTCCTGGTTGGATTCCCAGAGACTTGCTCAGTCGCTGAGGAACAAACATGTGGCACAGTACAAGCATGTATGCGTTATATTGTTATACAGTGAGGGAAATAATTATTTGATCCCAAATAAATGAACAGTCTAGAATTATTATGGAAAGTTTATTTTACCAGAGAGAGACAGAATATTAAAAAATCAGAAAAAATATTATATTATATATAAATTAATTTGTACTTGATCGAGTGAAAAGTATTTGATCCAATACCAACCAGCAAGAATTCTGACTTGCACCCAAATTAGTCCTGTCCCTTTAAGATAGAACTCCTAATAGCAGCTCATGTGTATAAAAGGCTCCCGTCACAGACCTCTTCCATTCAAACCTCTCCACCACCATGGGAAAGACCAAAGAGCTGTCAAAAAACGTCAGGGACGAGATTGTAGACCTGCACAAAGCTGGAATGGGCTACAAGACCATCAGCAAGAAGCCTGGTGAAAAAAAGGGACCACTGTTGGCGTGATAATTACAAGACGATCGCCCTTGCTCTGGAGCTCCCTGCAAAATCTCACCTCAAGGGGTGAGGATGATTCTGAGAAAGGTGAGGGATCAGCCCAGGATTACACGGGAGGAGCTTTTTAATGATCTCAAAGGAGCTGGGACCACAGTCACCAAGAAAACCATTGGTACCACACTGAGGTCGTTCTGCTCAGGAATGCACATGGACAGACCCGTCTAAAGTTTGCCAACGAACTCCTGAATGATTCAGAGAAAGGTTTGGGAGAATGTGATGTGGTCAGACCAAAATTGAGCTCTTTGGCATCACGTTTTTGGAGGCAGAGAAATGCAGAATATGACCCCAAGAACACCATTCCCACTCACACATGGAGGAGGAAACATTCTGCTTTGGGGCTGTTCTGCTAAGGGTACAGAAAGACTTCACCACATGAACGGGGCCATGCACTGTAGAATCTTCTATGAGGACCTCCTGGCCTCAGCCAGAACACTGTAGATGTTCATGGATGGTCTTCCAGCATGACAGTAATCAAAAACATACAGCCAAGGCAACGATCTTATGGTCTTGTAGCCCATTCCAGCCTTGTGCAAGTCTACAATCTTGTCCTTGGCATCCTTTGACAGCTCATAGGTCTTTCCCATGGGGGTGGTGATGTTTGAATGGAAGAGGTCGATTCTGTGACGGGGGTCTTTTATACACATAATGAGTTGATAGTAGGAGTTCTGTCTTAAAGAGACAGCACTTATTTGAGTCTGTGGGTGTCTTGCTAATTTGGTACAGGATCGAATACTTATTTTACTCGATCAAATACAAATTTATTTGTAACCTTTCTTTAATGTTTTTTCTAAAACTGCACCTTTTGGTTGTCTTCAATTTCTTTCCTCATCTCCTGGTTTACAGCCACTCTGGTCAGTGATCTGTGGGGACAGTAAAACATGCACAGTCACCATCGGTTCGTTCCGACGTCTCCGGCGACTCATAAAATCACCCGTTTTTTAATCACTAAAATCTGCGCTCTTTAAGGCGCTATATCTGCTGAGCTGACGACTGTAAACACTGGCTGAATCAGCACTCCCCCCCCCCCATATAGCACATAAAGCCTTCTGAAGCACAATCACACAATAAAATCCACTTCCACACATGCCGGTGCTTGGAAAAATCGGAAAACAGGATAAAGAAGGGTGGCTAAAGATATCCTTAAAAAAAAAGAATAATAATAATTAATTAATTAATAAATAAAAAAATATATATATAAAAAAAAAAAAAAAAAAAGCACAACAACAACTATATACAAATTCATATTTAAATTTTTTAAATTTTTATTAAACCTTGCTTTGCCGGGGAAGTTTTGACTCAGATCCCGCATCAGTTTGAGCGCGTCGAACTTCGGGACAGACATGATTCGGGTTGCTGCTTGGAAACTCAGGTCTGTTGATACAGAAGTAGTAACAAAACAGAGACAACGATTCATTTCTCCTCACATCTGTATAAAAAAAAAAAATTACGGAAACAACACACGAGCGACCGTGTTTTTTTCCCCCCCAATCCATTCACACAATAAATGAAGACATAGAAAAAATAAATCAGATGAAATAACAAACGAGTGACGTAAATAAGCGATTAACATCCTATTATGCGTTGTTAATTGCTAAAAAAAATAATAATAATAAATAAATAAATGCTGAGCGTGCACCTCGATTTCAACCTGGGCCTGATTTAAAGATCTTTCCAATGCAACACTCCAACTGGCTGTTTTTTTTGGATCAGTGTATAACTGAAAAGAAAAGAAAAATCTTTGAAAATCATCCTTTTTGAATAAAGTGTTCAGTTCCAGAGACTTATACAATACGGCGCCAAAGTGTGCTAAAGATGTCATGCTGAAGCCGAGGCAGTCACGTTCCATCTCGTGAAGATTATGGACCTTTAAAGAAGTAGATGCCGAACTCGCAAACTTCCCGTACCATCTAGAGACGTACCAGTGCCAACTGGATCCCACTACATGTATGGAGTTTTGACATTGGACCTCCTGGAGTGTTTAAAGGCTCTGGCATGGAGAAGCTGGTGCTGGATCTGTGATGATCACAAATGTTGAGCTCAGTAGCTCCTAGTTTTATACCAAAGACTGTAGAAAGAACATTTACTTATAATCTTATACTCCAGTACTCATGTTAGTTCTCACTCTCCAGTGTTCTGTATTGTTGAAAGATTTATGATCAAACTCTTGATGTCACCCAAATGAGGATGGGTTCCCCTTTTGAGTCTGGTTCCTCTCAAGGTTTCTTCCTCATTACATCTAAGGGAGTTTTTCCTGGTCACAGTCGCCATGGCTGCTCATCAGGGATAAATACACACCGTTCACCTTGACTGTTGATTTCTGTAAAGCTGCTTTGAGACAATGTCTGTTGTGAAAAGCGCTATAGAAATAAACTTGACTTGACTTATAAGACAATTTATGCTCATTTGAATTTACATCATGTTTATAATAAATGTTTGTTCTAATATGGGAGTTTTTCCCAAACTGGCAACTTATTCACAAATACCTGCCTGGCTGATGCATTCAATAATCCAATAATCATAAACATCTGGTGTCCAATCATTTTTCTGGTGTTTCCAACATTACCATTTTGAAACAGGCAGTAAAAAGATGTGGTTCTGGTTCAACTGGAAGATGCTGAATTTATGTACATGGAACTAAAACATGAAGAAAAAAAAAAAAAACCAGCATATTTCTCTTACGAATTTTTCAAATTGTGTTCCCACTATTTTTTCCCTTTTCGGACCACAACGTTGGATTCACACAATTGTTTCAGATGTCTTGAACTAGGAGACCCAAAACCTATTCCAGCATCACAATGCCCAATGGGTTGGAGTGGAAGATCACAAGTGGCCTGCTATGAAACATCTTCCCAGAAGTGTGAAGGTTTTTTTTTTAAAACAGCAAATGAGTTTCCACTTTTCCATGCATACCAAATTAAAAAGACAGTTAATATGAATAACTTTTGTTCTATCTGACTATATAATATTCCATCCAAAGTGCATTAGCATTGGTGGAGCAGTCAGAAATCAGGAGCAGAACAAAAAAGCCCAACATTCGTACCGCTGCTCCATTCATCACCCAGACATTCCTCAAGGTGTCCACGGATCGCTCTCGTCACCCCGGCACGAAACTGCTCGGACACGCATCGAGCCCAGAGAAGGCCATTAATAAACGTGTGTTTACCTTGCAGCTCCCACACTTTGAGAGGTGCCATGTCGTTCGTGCTCTCCAACAGATGCCTCCTCAATTCTCCTAATTGCTCCCGCAGTTCGGGATGAGACGTCCTGCCGAGAGACAACGATGCCCATTAATCCTGATGCATTTGTATTGTGGGGGGAATCTCATTGATGACATCCTTATTAAAAAAAAGACTTTATGTAATAGAACAATAGGGCATGCGATAAAAAAAAAACTAATCAAAACCTTAATTTTCCAAATAAAAAGCCCTGGACATCATCGATCTCGTCCTCTTCAAAACTGGCTGCTGATTTCGAATCTGGAACGAATAAATAATTAAATAAATAAATAGATTCTGCCATTTGAACGATCCGTTCAAAAAATAAAAATAAAATTGACACTATTATAGACAGACGTTTGTAGACACCTGATCACAAGATACCTTTAACTTGTGTATCATCCACTGCTTTGTACTCAGTACTTTTAATAGCCAGTTCCACACCATATCCAGACAGAAGCATGTGCAGCTTCTTTGGCTCCTGTTCAAACGCGAACACACAAAAAAAACCCCGAAAACGCAATAAACAACATGTACCGATGATTCTGTATGTTTTTTACATAATCCGATTATTATAATAAGATGATCGGATAATTCGATTATTCATCTAACAAAAAAAAAAAAATAAACTCACGGCGATAAAATGTCGCAGCACGTAGATCAGCTTCCCCTCAGCCGCCCTCTCTGAAAGTACCTTATGGAAGGTGTTGAACTTTTTAGTGCCGATTTCAGCATAAAGTATGGCGACCGGAAGGTCCGTCCCATTGATCCCTGGGTACTTATGATCGTGCTTAAACAAGTACGGCTTCGGCCTGTAAATATATAAAAAAAAAAAAAAGTGTAGTGTAAAAGTGTAAAATCTCAATCACCATGTTAAAAAATCCACATATTTCGACTGAGGAATTTATTCTTCCATGTGACTTGATCATCGAGACTACACGGGGTCTCGACTCCCAGTTTGCAAAATTTAAAAAAAATGGCATGTTAGCACATACATATAGTTGAATAAGAGCATTTAATGTACACTGAAGCTCATATGGAGACCTCCAGTAGTATTGGCACACTGAATAAACATAAGCCGTGAAGAAATCTTTTGATCTTGATTGTCTGAAATATCTCAAATATGTGCGGCACAATTACCGGCACCCTTAAAAATTCATAGGGGTAAAATATAGTTTATAATAGAGTTAAACTGTATTCCCATTTTCATATTTAATCGCGATTCATCACGTGAGTTGAGTTAATTAAACTTAAAGTGTACAGGAAATTCCATGAATCAACCTGGATAAGGATGTGTTGTCCACCACGCACTGTGAAGAGGATGGTTCTAATGTGTGCAACATCTCAGATCCCTTGCCATGGATTCTCCACCCTCATTAGGCTTTATAGAAGAAGACTCAGAGCTGTTACTTGGCGATGGGACGTAGCACAAAGTACTGACTGAAAGGTTGCCAATAACTGGGCCGTCCATATATTAAACAAAGGGTTTAGATTTTTTTCTCAAAACGCAATTGTTTGATGTCAATGAGTATTTTGTGAATATTTGTGAACAAAAAAAAATCTAAATCTTAAACAATAAAAACAATCTTTTTTTTCCCCACAGCCTTCTTTGCTCATAATTACCAGGGGTGCCGATATTAACGGAGGGATTCCCCCTTGCTGTTAGGTTCCGAATGAGAACGGAATTTCCGAGCTGCGAGTTATCGAGGGGGTTGAACGTATAGCGCTTTTCACAACGGACATTGTCTCGAAGCCGAACGTAGGAATTATAGAAAGCTTTTTTTATTTATATGAGTAAGTTATGTGTGTTTATCCGACTGTGGCGAGGGGAACCCGACTCAAAAAAGGGGAACCCCATCCTCATTTAGGTGATAGCTTTGAATCTTAGGATTGAATGTTAGAAACATACGATCATTAGCATGACGTGGGTTTGTGCAGCTCAGATACGGAGTGAATGAGTACGTTGAAAGAGTGAGTGAGACCATTAAATTCTTTCAAATCTCACGATTCTGTGTTTTTCGTTGTTGGGGTGATCAGTAAAACCTATTAAACTTAATTTGCCGTTAAAGAAATGGATTAGCTACATTTTTTATTCATTCGTTAATCCCCAGCAATGCTCTAAATTCTACGAATAATAAACCCACTACTGAAAAAATCCCAAAAGTGGTCCAGATGTGCGTTACCTGCCTGCAGCCCCCTTCAGCAGCTTCTTCATGTCCTTGGTGCTGCAGGCCTGCAGGCCGTGGATAGAGACGAAGGCAGAGCAGGCATCTGGAGGAGGTTCATCACTGGCAATCTGCACAAAGGACAAACCCAAAAGCAATTTATGCAACACAAAAAAAAAAAAGACATGGGAGGAAAAATAAATCTTAGAGAAGAGCGAAGATCTGAGAAATCAGGCCAGAATTGGGGGTTTATTTCCAAAACTGGTAAATGTTGCTCAAAATAAGTTAAGTAGGTTAGTGATATTAAGGCCACCATTGTTTTCTTCCTCCTGCGCAAATACCTCGGAGATTAAAAAAAAATTTAAAAAAGGGATGTATGGATTTGTTTTCTGCACAATTACAGTTTATTATCAGAAACATGATAAAAGTTTGTGAGGTGATAAAAGTTTTGTGTTAATATACAACAGAGATTTGGGTAAGAGTGTGTGTGTGTGTGTGGGTCTGACCTGTTGGAAGGCGCGTACGGCAGGTGAATAGGCTTTGAGTGACAGCGCGAACTTCAGCAGGTTGACCTGAAGGTTGCTCAGGAACTGACCGGCTTTGCTAATGATCAAGTTATAGTACGACCGGACGGATTCTGGATACGGGGGGAGAAGAAATGAGAGCATCAATGATCAGAATACTTCACATGGGCCATTCATGATGAAAGCAATCGCCGATATGAACGCATTTCCTTACCTCCGTGCTTGTACACGGTCAACTCCTTTACGGTATCGACAAATTGCCAAAACTTGTCCTCTCCACCTTCAGCGATAAACTCGCTAAGGATTTGAGAAAAAAAAAAAATAAATGGGCAAAATGGCATAATCTCGTAATCAGAAGTGGAGAAGGATGGCTGGATTTCAAAAAGACAAGAATCCACTATACCTCGTCTCCAGTAAAAGTGGAGTCTCGGGCCACTTGGCCTTAAGACTGGCCGTGACTCCTTTCGATGCCGAGTGCACGTGATGGAGCTGCAGCAGGACGAGCAGCAAGCTGAGGACCCTCATTGTCGGATGCTGTAAAGTCCAAAAGAAAGAAAAAAACACGCATGATTAGGATGTGTTCTGCTGTGCGCGGCAGAGAAACGCTGAACTGCAGACGTTTGCTTTGACAGCTTTAAAACCACAAATCATCCTGGAACAGGTTTGGCTCTCTATGTTCAAGTGAAGGAAAGATTTCATGCTACTGCATCCAAAGACACAACTGAGTGTCTCAAACTTTGTGGGAACAGTTTGGAGGAGAAAAAAGTAAAAAATAAATAAAAAAAATGGCTAGAAAAATAAGGTGTCTCAATACTTTTGTCTGTATAGTGCATTACTTAAAGAAAGGACTGACTTATAATCCGTTATACATTTGTACATCTTGTGTCGGTGAAATACGATACATCTGGGTGCTCTTCAAATGTTTCTTCCTTCTAATATTTTTTTTGTATAATATTTTTACCTCCCAATTTTACATCTGGTTTACTCATTAGGGATTCACGTTTTTTTTTTTTTGTTTGTTTGTTTTTTTGGATTGATCGGATTAATTTATCCTGGTTCGGTCCATATCCCATAATAATCAAAGCAGGTTACAGGGTGCCTTGTTTTGAAGTTTGGAAACACCTTTTTTATTTTATTTTATTATTAGGAATCACAT
>JAAIIK010000092.1:429168-462018 GCA_014706435.1 Silurus glanis | reverse complement strand
TCAAAAACAAATATATAACTATATTAAAAAAAAAAAAAAAATATATAAATAAATTTTTATATAAATAAATATATATATATATATATAAATCAAAATTGTATATTAAAATTTGTAAAAAAAAAAAAAAAATATTTTTTTTTATTCAATAAACAGATGGTTATGAATGTGATGTCATAGTCCTGTGATTAATGTTATATGATGGTTACTTCATATGATGTTGATTCTATTCCAAATGTGATGTCATGGTTCTATTCTTAATGAAAATGTCATGGTTTCCTGGTTACACAATGGAATGTCATGGTTCCATTCTTAATGTGATGTTAATGTGTGTTAATGCGGAATGTTAATGTGTGTCATGGTTCCTTAATGCCATGTGATAGATACCTTGTATGATTTCATAGTTACTTAACTTACTACATAAGGTTACTTTAGTGGTCTTAGTGAAAGTGCGAAAACTCATTGCTGTTTGTGTAAAAGGTATTTTAAAATCCAAAAAAATAAAAATGTTCCAAACCGCAAATTACCATATATAAGACTTGGCTCTAAATATTTGTGCACACTGTCTGGGGAGTTAAGCATCTGAGATGTGTTGATGTTTGGAATTACTGTATATGTACCTGCTTTTTGATTATTAACTTCACTTTTTTATTTCTTTTAGGAAATTCAGCAACATCTTTCTCTACTGCCAGTGGGTTTTATTATATAAGCTAGAATTGAGAGATTTGTCTTTCTGTCATGGAACACTAATCATCATGAGAGTGGTAGTATATTGTTGGTCTGAAGAATGAGCAGCTATATGAAGCAGTAAAGGCCACATGGACGAACACACACTAGACCTGATCTATAGACTCTTCCAAACAAATGGAGCAGGACTTTTTTTCCCAGGCAACATTGATTTTCCAAAAAAAAAAAAAAGCTGTCTGGTTTATTTCTGCCAAATGCTGCAGGAATACAGACAAGCTCAGGCGAATCAAAACCAAGAAGATGTCCTACATTCCTGTCTCCATCTCCTCGATAAAACCTCTGTCTAAAACCTTCAACACAATGAAACATTCAGGAACCGAGGCAAAACCTTACTGCTCAGTGATGAGTCCACAATTGGTTTGGCGATTTCCCGACTCTAACACATATAAAACCTAATGAACTGGTTCATCTGTCTCTAAACAGGAAAATCACTAAGGTGTGATGGGCCACCCCTCAAGGATGAAGTTGTACCCTTAGTGTTGATAATTAAATCTACCCATCAGTTATGCACCATTATCACATTGGCTCAACAGCTGTAGTGTGAGTGATGGATTGCCAAATTTAAATGCCAATAAAATCCGCTTGGCATACCAAATAAATTATGCTGTTGCTCACCATTACACACAAAGTGGACAGCAGCTGGCAGATGTTTCATGCCCTCCTTGTTCCACCACACTTCAGACAGGATATCATGTGATCTCATCCTTAATTAGAAGCATGGAAGAATGTACTTTGAATTTCAACAGATAAGAATACTTAAAAGGCTGAAACGTATGTTGATAGGTCCGCACGAAAAGACAATCCCTCACATGATCACTGATCATTGCATTAGTCGGTGAACATCCCAAGCACTATATCCTGGTCAGGGGTGTTCTAGAGCAGTGGTCCCCAACCCCCAAATGACCGGATTCTCTCCACCACATCTGTCTATGACTCACTCTTGATGCATGTCAAGATGCCTCGGTCACATGTCTTACCTCCATCCGCTACCTTCTTTAAGGGGCTGCTCCGGCCGCTAACACATAATACATTACCGCTAAATTCAAACCCCCAAGCTAGCAAAATGAACAAAAAACAACACAGTGGATTCACGTTTATTATTATATTTAGAAAATGGCGGTCGTATGATTTTATTTTGTTGTATTTATTCGCCACACCTTAAAGACCGGTCCGTGAAAATATTGTCTGACATTAAACCGGTCCGTGCCGCGGAAAAGGTTGGGGACCGCTGGTCTAGAGCTTTATATTGGACTGAGCTGGGAATTCCCCCAGTCCCCTTGCAGGACACTATGAACACACACATTGACACATTTGGATCCCACTTCATGTAGAGTTTGGCATTGAACATTTTGTTGTTAAGATAGGCTCACCAACAAAAAAGGCTCAGTCGCAGTATCGCTTTCACGCTTCACTTTTTAATGTTTAAAACACACACACACATACACGAGGCTCTTTTCTCTCTCCTTTTTATCCTCTTCCTCGCACACCGCAACAGAGAACATTCATCAGTTGAATCACGTACAGGCGTGTGATCCGCACCTGCCGCAAAGACCATCGGGGAGTTTTGCTTACTTCAACATTCAGAGTGAAAGATTCTCATGTGGAACTTGGTGTTTTATAAACAGACTCCTTTCCACAAACGAAAAATCTTTTGTTGTGATCAGTGGAGTTAAGAACATATGATGTCACTGGTGGCCAATTTAGTCCCACTAACACCAAAGACAATGAATGACAAAGGTTTGGTTTCAAATCTCAGGGTGTGAGTGATTCTAAAATGCTAGTCTAAGCAATTGGATGAAAGCGCAGGATGATACTCATGGGTTAGCTACAGCTGTGTTAGATGCAATTATGAAACGTTATGGAACTTCTAAGAAGTGTTTGGGACTCGGACTCAGTCTCAGTGTTCGAGGATGATCGTTTTGTCGGTAGATTTTTCTCAGGTAAAGGAGCAGATCTGGAAGGATCGTGAATATAGAGTATTTTTGTGAACTGGGATGTATCTTGACCACATTTTGAGGTCCCCCAAATGAGGATGGGTTCCCCTTTTGAGTCTGGTTCCTCTCAAGGTTTCTTCCTCATAACATCTAAGGGAGTTTTTCCTCGCCACAGTCGCCACGGCTGCTCATCAGGGATAAATGCACACCATTCACCTTGACTGTTGATTTCTGTAAAGCTGCTTTTAGACAATGTCTGTTGTGAAAAGCGCTATAGAAATAAACTTGACTTGACTTGACATTCTACAGAGGGACCATTTAGAGCAACCTGAGCATCTGCATCACTGCCTGGTGCACTTTATGTGGCGAGGACACTTAGTCCTTATCCCTGTGTTTTCTGTTTTTCTGTGATCGCTGTTGTATGTAGCACCAGGGTTCAGGAGGAACGTTGTTTCATTTCACTGTGTAATGCGTCAGCTATATATGGTTGAAATGACAATAAAAAGCTTCTTGACTCGACTTGGTTTGGGAATTGCACCGTCTCAGACCGCAAGACCCTACAGAGCATAATGACAGCCAAGAAGATCATCGGAGTCTCTTTCCTCTACCACGGACATTTACACCACACGTGCATCCGCAAAGCAAACCGCACACTCTTCACCCTCTCGCCAACAGGGAAAGCGGTTCCCGAAGCATTCGGGCCGTCAAATCCAGACTGTGCAACAGGATTTTCTCTCAAACCATCAGACTCAAGTGTTTACGCTCACTTGAATGTGTGTTACCGAGCTGCTACAATCGTAACTCAAACACACACTCGTACTCATTTCGATTCACACACGTCCATGTCTTCAGCACCACCCATATTATATTATTATTTTATTATAACCATATAACTGTTTATATGCTGTTTTGCACAACTTTTGTGTGTTTACATTTTGTGTTTATTTACAAGTACACTCTTGTATACAGTTTTGCACACTATTTTGTGTTTTGTGTATCTGT
The DNA here is from genome assembly GCA_014706435.1 of Silurus glanis. Taxonomy (NCBI): domain Eukaryota; kingdom Metazoa; phylum Chordata; class Actinopteri; order Siluriformes; family Siluridae; genus Silurus; species Silurus glanis. Next base: position 458,338 of record JAAIIK010000092.1, on the reverse strand, counting down.
CCCACACTGTCTTGCGTTGTCTGACGCACTGTTTTTTGTCTGCACAGTTTGCGCTTGGTTGCAAACGACGCACTTAATGTGGCTAGGACAAGAGTCGTTGGCTCTGTATGCTCTTGTATGAAGCTCCATGTTGTGTGATGTAGCTCTATGTTGTTTTATGTAGCACCAAGGTTCTGGAGAAACTTTGCCTCATTTCACCGTGTACTGCATCAGCATTATATATAGTTGAAATGACAATAAAAGCTGCTTTTCTTCTCTCTCTCTCTCTCTCTCTCTCTCTCTCTCTCTCTCTCTCTGGAGTCCAATTGAAGACCACTCTGTGCAGCTGAGACTGGTTGTACATGAAAAGCCTAAAGATCCATGAAGTGACTGAGCAACTCAAGGGCTATAAAGATAGAATCGGACTGTAATTAATATAAACCATCCGCTACAATGGCGCAGGACGACAATTTGCATGAACTGCATTTAAACACCCATCACTGAACAGTAAACCTCAACAATGATGGAACTGTAATGAGTGGACATTCAGATGAATATGGGTTCCCTTTTGAGTCTGGTTCCTCTCACGGTTTCTTCTTCATACCAACTCAGGGAGTTTTTCCTTGCCACTCATTAGAAATATACTTATAGGAACATGTATAAATTAATTTTTATAACCTCTTTATCTCTATTAAGATGCTTGGGGACAAAGCGCTATACAAATAAAACTGAATTATATGAGGTGTGATGCAGTGTTCTAGCCAAAGGAGAGGTAACAAGGAAATAAATGAATTGCATTAAAAGAAAATATCGATCGTAAATAAGATGTCAAAATTCTAGCTGACTCAACAGGAAACTATTTCCAGCACAATTTTGCCAAAAGGTAGTCATTTTCTATAATCTTCCTCATATAATCTGACATGGAGAACAAATGTTAAGTGAGTCGAGACAATCCACATGACAATCACATTGTCTGCTCAGTTGAGGAAGCATCCATCTCCATCTAGTTAAATGAAAATCCATCCATTAGGGTTGTACAAGCCAGTGCACTCTTAGTGACGGTCCCAAGCCCAGATAAATGGGGAGGGTTGAGTTAGGAAGGGCATCCACTTTAAAACATGTGCCAAATCAAATATGCTGATCACAAACCTAAATTTTATACCCGAGTTACCAACGACTGCCACACACACACATTGTAGTCGATAAAATGCATTTCTTTTATTCATGTATAGTCCATTTCATAAAGTATGCATCTTGTTTCTCTTCCTGAGATGACTAGTTTAGACCAATCTGGCAACCTGGCTGATGCTGGTGCTGATGCTGAGGCTGAGGCAGTGTTGGGGAGATGCTGAGCTCAGTCAGGACACGCATGATGCGCTCAGGATGCACGTGCGGTGGCGGCGGCGGCGGCGGCGGTGGGATGGTGTGATGCTGTTAGGGAACGCTGCAGTGTTTCCACCACAGGGACCAATCTCATCGATCCTTCTCTCACTTTCCTGAGCGCGCAGCGTGCACGCGGTACGCAGGAATTACGCGGATTTTCTTTTTTTTTTTTTTCAACGCCTCACTTCTTTTTGCTCAAACTTTGAGGATGAGATGGATGCAGAAGACGGACACTTGTGCATGAGTGGATCAACATGTAGCACGGGTCCCTATCAAGGCATGATGTGTTTAGGGAAGATCTGGTGAGATACAGATAGATAGATAATGCTTCCTAGTCGTCGCGAGGACAGTCCCGTCTCGTGAACGATCATGAACGATAAACCGAATAAACTGGTGTTCATTCCGGTCTTGGCTGTGCTGTTCGTGATGATCGGCTATCAGTACATCTGTCCAGCGGGCAGTCAGTCGTGCCATTTGAGGAACGCTGGCGAGCCGAGAGGGAGACGCGCGCCGACGCCGGACCGCGCGCCGCACGTGGGGCGCGAGCGCGCGCCGGACGCGGCGCCCCGATTGAACTTCAGCGAGCGCGAGCTGGCGCGCCGTGTCGACTTCGACATGAGGGGCGACGACGTGCTCGTGTTCCTGCACATCCAGAAGACCGGCGGCACCACGTTCGGCCGCCACCTGGTGCGCAACATGCGCCTGGAGCGACCGTGCGACTGCCAGACGGGCCAGAAGAAGTGCGCGTGCCGGCGCCCGGGCCGAGACGAGTCGTGGCTCTTCTCGCGCTTCTCCACGGGCTGGAGCTGCGGCCTGCACGCCGACTGGACAGAGCTCACCAACTGCGTGCCTGCAGTCATGGACAAAAAACGCGCTCCGAAGCGGAAAAAGTAAGCCTGGTGGACTTTGTGTATGCTTGAGTGTGTGTGTGTGTGTGTGTGTGTGTGTGTTTGGGTGATTCCAGTTAATCATCTTATAAGTTTATTTATCCTATAATACAATGCATTTCATTCTGCACATAATTCTTTGCATTGCATTAAAAGCTACTCGATGTTCACTCTGAACATTCATCTCAGTTCCCGAAGAAGATCTGAGATGGAAGCAGTTATGCCAAGAAAAGTTAAGCAACTCAAGAGATGACTCATACCCAACCCAAATCCAGAGTTGGGCTGACAGTGGATGATTATAAATAGCCTGGGTTTTATTTTTTCCCTCCCAGGTCAAAAAATGTATAATTGGACTACAGCGATTCAGTCTGATTCTCTATTCTTTCTGCTCCGAGAAGTGATGGATAGTCTTCTTCTAAAATGACTGTAGGACTGAAACGGTGATGAGTTCAAGGCCTACAAAGCACTAAACCACCAAATGCCACAGAGAGGGTTTTTGTAATTATTTTTTGCTATTCGGCTGCTAAATATAGGGACTCGTAGGAACAAAATAGGGACGTCTTCATACACTCCTTTTCACCTTTGCACAGTTCTTGGTTTGATCCAGGGCTCGAGTCACAGTGCAGTCTGTAGATTTTACCAGCAATTCTCCATATCCATGCAGGTTTCCTCTGGGTTGTCCAGTTTCCTCCTTCCTCACAAATAAATGTCAGTAAGTAGGTATGTTAAATTGTGTGTGAACGTGTGGCTTCCTATTCAGGGTGTGTCCCTGCCTCATAGCCAATGTTTTGAGGATAAGCTCAGGATCTATCAGGCGAATGAATGATTAGACAGAAGAATGATTGACAGATTATCAAACCCATTTGGAGCGAAAGAACCGACAATATAAAAATGTAATACGCCATTCTCCGAGAATTACAAGACGATTACTCAGCTGTTCATTATTCATTCATCTATGGGAACCGCTTTATTCTGGTCAGGGTCAAAATGAATTATTACGGAATATCCATTACTGAATTAAAGTTTATTTTTTTTTTACTTTTTAATGCTTTATTAGGAGTGTTTTGAAACTATATATAAAATGCCAGTTATCCAATATTGCTTTATATCATAGAGTCTATATCAATGATTTTATTGGTTGCATTGTAATATTAATAATAATAATTGAGGGTTTAAGATTTTTAGCACGTATGACTTTCCCCTTTAAGGTTCAAATTTGTACACAGTGTGTGCATGTTCTTCTCATGTTTGGTGTGTGTTCTCCAAATTGTCATATTTGCCAGAGAAAAGTAGGCTGATTGAACTTTCCAAATTGTGTGTATCGTGTGACTTTGTATTGTAAATCCGAGGTATTTCCTGGATTTCACGTGCACTATTATTTCGTATCGCACTCACACTCACCTCCCTCGAATCTAGAACAATTATTTTATAGGTCGCGCCGCACAGCGCATAATCTTACTACACACTATCGTCTTACTGTTTAACAGTCATAAACCGTTATTCTGAAAAGAATTTCCTGAATACATGATAAATAATTTGCAGAATATGCAGTTCATTCCCTAGTACATTTCCCACACCAACAAGCTACCTTTCCCTGTGTAGATGATGGAGAGACCATGTGGTAATGAACTTTAAATGAGGCATCATAAAGCCAAGCTGAGCTGTGCAACACACTCGCGTATTTCCATCTATAATTTAGCCAGTGCCAGTCTGCACACACGAGCTATTAAAAATATTTCAGTTGTTTACTGCGTATAATGAGGGTTTAATGTTTACAGAATGTGCAGACTTTCACATTTATGAATGTGTGATGGAAAACCATCTGTTCTTGTAAGAAGGAGAGTTGTTCATGCTTGACACTTTTTTCATGCATGCTATTATTTATATATCTATATATATATATTTCGCCCCCCCTTTAAAGGTGAAAAGGTTTTCAGTTGGTTCTCAGCTCTTTAGCGGTTTTAGAAAGTGTTGTGTGTTTGGAGACATCACTGAAGCACTGGACTAAATCTAACACTTAAATCATCAGGTTATCCATTAGTGATTGCACAATTCATCAGTTTGACAGGCAAATTCATGGTGTAATTATCTGCACTTCTGCAACTCGAGTGCACCTAATTTGCCGCCGACAAGATTGAATGGAAAACATCAAACTAACAAGGAAAATCCGACATAACTACTCTGGTGAATTCAGTAAAAAAAAAATGAAGAGCCGCGTGTTTCCAGAACGTCGGAACATCGTTTTGGATTAAAAACAAGGTCAGGGGGGCGGAAATCATATTCGAGAGAGTTTAACAAGCGTAAAACAGTGACGAGCTCGCCGCGTAACGGCTGTGTTCTGATCGCAGATGAATTATTAATTACAAGTCATCAAAAGGCAAAAGCATCAATGAATAGAACCTTTGAAAACCATTAAAACAGGCGGAACATGCACTTTTGGGGCACTGACACAACTATTAGTCCATTTACAGAGTTTCAATCAGCTCTGCTTTTAGTCTGTTTGCATGATGGATTGGTTCGGTGTCACACGAAAAAAATACTGGAAAAATGGGAACATTTGAAACATTTGCCAATTGAATGCAGAACTCGAAACATGAAAAAGAGGAAGAAATACAGAGCTGGCACTAATACAATGTGGATCGTTTGTAGAGTATCGCACAAAAGTAAGTCACGTTTCAGCAACCATCTTAATATATCTTCTAAAGGGACAATACTATAGAAATGAAAAGTTGGATATACTTTAGAGAAGTCAAGTACAGATTTACCATGTATATATATATTTATATAAATATATACATTGCTATTTGCACTTCTGGTTAGATGCTACCTGAATTTCATCATTTCATTGTCAAGTCAAGTCAAGTTTATTTCTATTGCGCTTTTCACAATAGACATTGTCTCAAAGCAGCTTTACAGAAATCAACAGTCAAGGTGAATGGTGAATCATATCCCTGATGAGCAGCCATGGTGACTGTGGTGAGGAAAAACTCCCTTAGATGTTATGAGGAAGAAACCTTGAGAGGAACCAGACTCAAAAGGGGAACCCATCCTCATTTGGGTGACATCAAGAGTTTGATCATAAATCTTTCAACAATACAGAACACTGGAGAGTGAGAACTAACATGAGTACTGGAGTATAAGATTATAATTAAATGTTCTTTCTACAGTCTTATACAGTCATTATGGTTATAAAACTAGGAGCTACTGAGCATTTGTGATCATCACAGATCCAGCACCAGCTTCTCCATGCCAGAGCCTTCAAACACTCCAGGAGGTCCACTCCATACGTGTCCCTGTACTTGTACTCTGCACGATGACTAGTCTAGTTTTGTCTAAAACAAATACAGTACGTAGTTTAAAGGTGTGGCACAGCGGCCGTGGTGCATGCATTGTAGATGGATTTGAAATTTTTAACGCTCAATGTTGTTCGAATGGTTGTGTTTGTGCAAATGGTTTGGTCTCATGTCCAGGGTTTCTCGTACCTCATAGACTCCAGTTCATAGGTGCCAGTCTTGCCCATGGCCCTATGTGAAGGATAAGTGGGAAATGGATGGAAATGGATGTATTGTATGCATCATACTCTATATCAGGGGTCACCAACATGGTGCCCGTGGGACCACATGAGGGCCTTTTCTAGAAATAGCTGTTTCCTACTTTGTTAAATCATTGTTGATCATTTTTTATGAGAAATCATTAACATGATCAGTGTCTTCACATAGATGAATATAGAGTGGCCTGAGCTCTGAGCTCAACCATATTTTACACTTTTGGGAAAAACCCAACACTGAACACTGGAATAACGAGGCTTCCTCACCCTATATCAGTGCCTGACCTTACCAAGCTTAAAGCCGACTCGAAACAAATCTAAATTAAATAAATGTGGAATGGGATGTTCAAAAAGCACATATGAATCCAGTGGTCACAAACCTTTGTCCATATAGTGTATACAGTATTGTTTATCATCCAGATCTTCCTTCAGCTGGGTTGATTCAGCATTGGATCACACTGAACCATGTTAAGGATTATTTGCAACCAGGTTGAGCTCATACACTCTTTTTTTTTCTATTTCTATTTGCAAAATCCAAATGCCCCCAAAGGAAATGTTCTCACTTGCTCAAATGCACCACACTAATGGGAAAAATGCACTCAATGCTGCTTATGTAAAAAAAAAAAGGTTTTCTCAAGGATTGTTTCAAAGATAACTTTCAGTTTTCTACAAAAATGCAACCTTTTAGCTGGAGTTTTATATGGAATCTTCAAGAGCTCCTCTAGTGGGAGAGACTAAAGAATAATTACTCGGTTTAAAACAGCGTCTAGTTATCCTCTGTTCTCTAATTATAGCCCCGAGAGCCAATAATGTATGAAAAACATCTGAAACAGGATATGAAAAACATCTGGCGCTATCACAATGACGCCGTGTGTCAAATGGCACAAACATCGAATTATGCATTACTGGGTGCAGAATTAAATGGCTCTTAAATAAATGGAGCTATTTTCTTTTTTTCTTTTTATTGTCTGGCTTCCAGTTATTTGCTGCCAAACGAACGCTTGTTTAATTAGTTGCTCAGCTGAAAACGAACCTGATGGGGTACAGATTGGAGTCAGTAATTGTCCTAAAGACAGCCTGTTATGAGTGGAATTGCAAAGAGCAACAAACAGCTGGAGACAGGGTGGTCTGCAACCGAGGTGCATCCCAGCCTGAGAAATTCCTTGTTTGAAGATGAAAAATCGACCTGAGCCCAAAACCTGGAGCCTACCGGCATATCATTTATATCTGCAGTGCCAAGTAGCTACTTCCTCTGGGAAAGTACGACATACTCTTCTTTGCCAAGTGCAACATTAATTCATTTCTCTCTCTCTCTCTCTCTCTCTCTCTCTCTCTCTCTCTCTCTCTCCATGTATATCTCAGCCTCCTTCCTTTTTTTCTCCGAGCGAGTTTCCACCTTCTTCTAAGACCGTCAAAACCAAATAAAACACTTTTGACAATAAGCAAGGCTTGTACAACGAGATAAGTGGTGACTTTATGAAATTTTCATCCCTTTCTTCTGTAAGTGGGGCATCCCTAGACATTTCTCCCCCTCCTCCATCTTCTGTGCGTTTGCTCTCAATTATACAAAGACGGTACATGCTATTGGTTATACATGCTTTCTGTGAAGGCACAGTGTTGCATAATGTTCCTCGGAGGAAATCGGATCAAGGCTTTCTTTCTACCTGAGCGCTCGTAGCGGTGTCCTGAGTGTGGCTGCCTGTGCTGCGAGGTGGCACTGAAAGGGGAGCGTGGCGCAGTCTGTCTTGGCCTTTTCAGAGCAACCCGAGTAAGAAGCAGGAGCCAGAAAGGTCAGTTGTGTCGGAGCAGATCAGCAGGCAGTCGTACAGCAGAGAGCGGGAGAGCGAGACAGAAAGACAGGGATGGAATGCACTTTCGCTCGTCTCTGCAAGGGCCCGAGGGAGAGTCTTTCCCTTACTCTGTTTCTCCTCCATCGAAGCTCTGGAGAGCTGCATATTAATATAGCAGAGAAAGGTGCCAGATTTACCATTGCAAGTAATTGTCATGAGACAAAGCCCAATATATTAACCTCAAAGAAAAGCTGATGACTCTTCAGCTAGAACTCTGCATTATAATTAGCCACCTGATGTTCAGAGGTAGTTTGTCTCCAAACAAATTAGCACTCAGACCCATGTATACGTCATTTCTTTGCTAGCTCTGCAATGCAGGAGTGACGCTAATGCGTGCTTAGTATGAGCAAATGCCATTGTCATTTCAATTTCAGGTGCCACACAACGAGCGTAATCATTGTAAGGGACTGTAAGTAAATTAAAATTAATCATGCAAAGCATCGACAACTGGCAGTAAATCCTGAGATCCACCCAGAATACCTCATTTATCTCTTGGCAGTGCTGTGCTGTGGGACTGTGCTCCCTGGCACTTGCCCTTTTAGCACTAATTAAATCTGTCATGTCCCCTGGTATGTATAGGAATATGAAGTGTATTTTCCGGTCAGCCTCAAATGAACAATCTGCCAAAGTGAGCCCTAATTAACTGAACCCAATGCACAGATTCTTGCTTGGTTAGCCATATAGTAAGACAACCCACAATTTCATATCATATATTGCATCCAGTTGAAAGGATTTGAAAAGGAATGTTTTTCATTTGCTGGCTGTAAGAGAATTAAGAATATTAAGGGGTCTATCTTACATATTCTTCTTTGTACTGTATATTCAATACCCCCAGAAAATCCTCTCTAAACGCTGTTTGATTATATCAGAATGGGATTTGATTATATACAGACGTGGACATAATTGTTGGTACCCTACTATTAATGAAAGAAAAACCCCCAATAGTCACCGAAAAAGCTTGAAACTGACAAAGGTAGGGTACCAACAATTTTGTTCACGTCTGTACCGAATACTTTTTAGAATAATATCAAGTATCAGGTCTTTCGTAAACCTCGTCTTTGTCATTTTTGCCTTACATCGTCATCGCCTTACTATTGGCTTATTGTCCTGTTGGAATATATATTTTCACTCTAAATAAAGATGTCTGGCTGACTGAAACCGGTTCTCGTCCATTGTTTGCTTATACACTGATCAGCCATAACATTAAATCCAATTGTCTGATTGTGCTGCCAAAAGAATTCTGACCCATTGAGGCCTGGACTCCAAAAGACGTCTGAAGGACCTATACACCAATATTCTAGACGCAGATCCATTAGTTCGCAAGGTGTGGCTTCTATGGATTAGACTTGCTTGTCTCATACATCCCACAGGTGCTCGATTGGAGTGAGATCTGAAGTATTTGGGAGGCTACTGCCATTAGGGAATACTGGTGCCATGAAGGGGTGAACTTGGTTTGCACCAATGTTTAAATCAGTGGTAAATATCAAAGTAAGATCCATATGAATGACTGAACAGAAGGTTTCCCATGGTTTAGAGCATAAAGTCGTGGGCTAGCCTTCGCTCCCCATGTATATCCGTGAGCTTTGGGCACTCGTGACCCTTTTCTTTTCACTCTTTATCCTTCCTCGTACCTTCTAGACCTTGCATACTGGGAATACCCTACAAGATCTGCCATTTTATAGATGCCATCACTTTGGCCTTGTCAAAGTCACTCACATTTTTTTAAGCTTCCTATTTTCCTTCTTGGAGTCAATCAATTCTGAAAACTGATCGCATGCTATCAAGTATATCTCACCTTGACAGGTGCTTGACATTTTAACAAGATAATCGATGTTCCACGTTCAAGTCACCTGTCAGTGGTTTTAATGTTATGGCTGATCAAGACATTTGGCTCCATCTATATTGCCTGATAGACCAGCCAATGTGCTTGATCACAGGAATGGTGATACCTGGGTGATGGGGTGTATTTATTTGTCTAAAGGCCGAATGGCTCAACTTCAGTGTCATCAGACTCAAAACCTCTCAGATGTGCTCTCATAGGCCACTCTCTCATAGAGGTCATATCTACGAAGAGTTGATCCTCTTCTCCTTTCACAGACGATGTTCTCCGCAACCCTTTCGGTGTCGTAGCTGAACTCTTCTCTGACAATTACCCTTCTTGTCTTCTTTGCATGATCGTCATAGTATCTGGATGTGCCATATATTTTACTCTTTCATTTCACAGTGCTCATAAAAGAAGGTTCAAAACAACATCTTTATCTTCATGGGCAGTTCTTTGGCTCCAAAAGTCTGAGATATTTATTGTGCAAGCCTATAATTGGACACAATGCACCCCCTGTTCAACTTACTGAGTGTAAGCTCTTGAAAATGAAAAAAATGAATAATGGCCTAATTTGGATTGCTTTAAAAAAATGGGGTTGAAAGCTTCTTCATTTATTATTATTATTATTACACAGTTTTAAGCGATTTTATTATTATTTATTTAATAATTCCAAGGGCATATATTTATTTTATTTTATCTCTGTCCACAATCACTTCATAAATCATTCTTAAGCACTTACATTTGATGTTGCAATAAGGCAAAAATAGATATAACAACTAGAGGACATTTATCCTTTCTGGAGGCACTGCACAATATTTTATTTATCTTGGATTTCTCACATTAAACTAACTGCCTGCAATGTTGTGCAATGTTTTAAACGTTCAATACTACAACGTCACAAATGATTTAGTACAGACACAAATGCTAGAGAATTTTGAAAGGTCCTGTATCTCGTCTGCCCCAAGTAGTTTGCATTTAAATACAGTAAAAGTTTGGTTTTGTGATGGACTGGTGTTTCCTCCAGGGTCTAATCTTGCCTCATGCCAAGTGTTCTTGGGATAAATTCTGGATCCACAATGATATCAGGATAATAGGATAAGGCGTTGCGGAAAGTGCAAGAGGAAAAGGTGATTTCATGGTCAACAAATTCTAATTTTCAGCATCTACTCTTGCAAATAAACTAAGAAATGCACAAAAACACATTCATTAAAAGGTGTGTACAGTCAAATCTGATCATAAATTGAGCATATACAATATTTATTGTATGTCTGGCTTTGACTCAGCCATTCCAAATCTAAACCTCATTTTTTTTTAAGACGTCATAATTTTTACTCAGTTTTTTGTCTTATTATCCTTTTAGAATATAGACAAAAGTGTTGGAACAGCTGAATTCTTCAGCCATTTGTGGTTCTTCCCCACAATTTTACCACAAAGTTGGAGGCACAAAATTGTATAAGATCCCTTTGGATGTGGTAGCATTACATTTTTCTTTAACTTGAGCATGTTCCAGCATGACAAGGCCCCTGTGCACAAAGCAAGCTCTATGAACATATGGTTTACATCAGGGGTTACCAACATGAGTCGCCTGCGGGCCTTTTCTAAAAATAGCTCACCATAGCACCACTTACCAGTGAGCTGCATCGAATTTTTTTGTTGCTATTCTTTTTTTAAATCTGTCACAGATAGACCAAGAGTCGGAAACCGGAGTATGGTTAAACACCTTGTCTTTATTTAGTCTGAACATATACAAGGCAGAGGCTTGAGGAGAAGTACGAACCGGAGAGCAGGTATAAGCTGCAGTGGGAATACAAGTGGTAGGAAGTCCGGTAGATATCTCATGGCAACGAGTAGATCCGACCGTGATTGAGGTGGAATCGGGACCTTATAAAGGGGAAAGGTAATGGGGAACAGGTGTAGGTGATTAGAGCAGAGAGAGGCTGAGTGAGAGTTAGAGGCTTGGAGGGAGGCGTGGCTGGTGGTTCCCTGACAAAATCACTCTCGCATTGGTGTGAATTTAAAAATGGCAACATTAAAATATAGATGACTAGATAAAGATAAATATAATTAATTATTAATAACATATAATTAAAGGTAAATTTAGCAAATGTGTTATTTCAGAAGTGTGTATCAAGCTGGTAGCCCTTCACATTAATCGGTGCCCAAGAAGTAGCTCTCAGTTTCAAAAAAGTTAGTGACCCCTGGTTTACACTGATTGAAGAGCTCTGACCTCAACCCTACTGAAAATCTTTGGGATGAATTGGAAAGCTGACTGCACCCCAGACCTTCTCACCCTACATTAGTACCTGACTTTACTAACACCGTTGTGGCTGAATGAGCATAAATCTCAATAACCACATTCCAAAATCTAGTGGAGCAGATTATTAGGTTATTATAGCAGCAAAAGGGGATCAAATGTGGAATGGGATATTCGAAATGCACATTCAAACCTTCTGGTGAGGTGTCCACAAAACTTAGAGTTAAGATTCAAACTTAGATCAAACTTAGATTAAGATCGTGAATTTGAAGACCAAGTCAACAACTGATCTCTTTTCTGTTTCTCAAACCATTCCTGAACAATTTTTGCACTGTTGTAGGGAGCTGTGTTTTGGCTTATCAATATGGAGGTAGGCCTTGTGGGCCTAATTTGTCCAGCATGTCCTACAGATGGTGGAATGGATTACTATTTGCAGGTCGTTGAATTTGGCCTTAAACAGTTGTGAGTGCAACAAGCTGACTCACTAGCTTAGGACTTCAAAGTTCTTTTGTACTCAACACAAAACGCCAGTGAATAAATGTCTTAAATCCAAAGTTCTTCGTTTGACTGTTTAATTATGAATCTCAAAACATAAAAAAAATAAAAACTTAGGACCTTAACTTTTCTAAACAAATTACTGTGTAGTAGGTCAAAAGACTGTGTTGCTCCAAAGTCCAGTGGCTTCTGACTGTTTCGCAGGGTTCTATTTCTTTCCTACTAAATCTAACAGCCAATCAAATTACATTATACTAGATCACTGGCTAACTGTTTACATTCCAATTTCTACGTTTCAGTCGCAACACAGGTTTTTTTTCCGATTTTACAAAATAAGCTCAAAATATTATTACTTCCATAGAAATGGCTTCAACAAACAGTTAAAAATCGATTCTTCTTCCATTTTCTAATCTTCTGCATCATTTTTTTTAAACTATCACTTTTCTTTCTTCTCTTGAAATAGAGAAATTCATTCATTCAAACTTTTTGTAGTTCTGTTTTTCTTGAGGATATATAAAAAAAAGAACATCTTACAGCAACTTAATCCTTTTTTTCATAACCCCTGCATAAATGAGGGAATGTTTTATGTAAATGAGATGTATGTGGGGGTAAAATGGGGTGTTTCATATGCAGGGTTTCGTGTAAATGAGTAAACGCGACAATCGGTGAAGCTGATCGTAATGTAGATTGTGCTTAAATGTTGTGTCATTGGTCATATATACAGCATTCTGTATGAAAAAGGCCTAGCGTGATGTGTTTTGTGTACGTTATATGCATATGCTATGCAGGATAACATATGAATATATGCGGATGATCCGCTGTGGCGACCCCTAATGGGAGAAGCCAAAAGAAAGTTTTATATGCATATGTTATGTATGATAACCAGTTTTGTCGATCGGCAGAGCGAATAGTCACTAGATAGAGTCAAAATATTAGCCTTCCTCTACGTTAAAACGTATTACATCTGTGCTAGCCGCACTACAGCTCATAGAGATCAAACTTCTTCTGTCTATGTGCTTAGCATTCGGTTTCCCCTCTCTAAAGCGCAAACTCTGCGTTGGCCTCATCTAACCCATACAACCAGAACACAAGAAAAGCCACAAGCTCCCTATTTCAGACAATCAGAGTAATGAGCAACCTTCCACAGAAGCCATGGCCCATTATTACTCTTATTGAGCGAGTGATGACATTCTCCTGGCATAGTAATACCCCTGCATCATATTTATTCATTATACTCAACACAGAGACCTCTGCAATTACTGTCTGGCTCTAAAGTCTGTGTGGGCTTCGATCAGATTGCAGGCTGTCCTCTTTATTTCATTCCCAGTTATGAAATGTCCTCGCAGCTTCAGTGCCTTCCCTTTCCCCCCCCCCCCCCCCCCCCCTTTTATGACTTTGTGGATGAGGCTGTAATTTCAACCGCATTCACAGTCTAATTTCATTTGATTTTCTCTTCGCATCTTTCTCTTCATCGTCATCCTTTACCTCGTCGTGCTTTTCTTAATTCCCCTCATCGTTAGATATGAAGTGCTTACATTTTCAAATGCAGGCGTTTTTTTTCATCCACTCGTACTGATCGATCGAAATGGAGGAGATCATAAACAGAGCTACAGCAGGTTCCACATCTCAGGTGCAGGAGTTTAATGTGAGGGATTTACAGCCGCAAGGCCTCGGCTGAACCCCTACGGTATCTCAACATTATAAGATCCTTATTAGGTGTCGGGGCTGAGTATGCCCTTGTGGGCTGGATGCAGTGGGGGTCTAGAGATTGCTTTTCATGTATCATTAATCCAGCTCGTCATTGCCGCTGTGGCAAAGCCGTTATCCAGTTGGCGTGATAATTAAGTGCTACCTGCGAGGGAGTGTTGCTACATCGCTCAAACAATTGTTCGCATCCTAACAAAGGAAGTCAGTGGGGGCTTAATATGTGGGAAAAAAAGAGTGAATTTCATTTCGTTTTGTGAGCAAAAGGAGAGTGACTTTTGTGAGAAAACTATTCATTGAACTAAATGAGCTGATTCCATTTTGGCTCATTATTTTGCTACCAGTGAAGTGAATATTTCTTCTTATGGCATGTTCACCACTGAGTAATACTTTTGTTTGCAATCTGTTTGACATTGGTGACATTTTTTTTCCCCAGGGGATGTTCAGTTTTATGGAAATGTGCTTGTTTGGTGGCGGAACATCCGACAACTATGAACTTTATTCACCTGCAATCTTCTCTCCTGTCGTTACGCAAAGACCGAATTAGGTTACTTTTCTTGATATATTAAGAAAAACTTGCTGATCGCATTTTTCTTAAGATGAAAAAAAAAAAAAAAACCGTCATTAAATAAGGCTCACATTGAGAAAGCCACTCAGACTAATGATGCAGGGCTTGCCAGAGCTTTCACACAGCACTTCTGACACCATTGTCAAGACTTGCTGGTCTGGCAGATATCTTTTAATAATCTGATTCAGTTTGAGCTTTAGCTTTCATTGCAGTTTTACTCGGCTTGATTGGTGATCATAGTTCGTAGCGAGATTTAGTTCTCAGCAAATAAAGTCTATAAAACTAATCCAACTTAGGAAGAACACTACTATTTTTCAATCAGAACACATTTAGACACCTTTATTGTATTTATTTGCATGTGGTAATTTGGTGGTATTTAAATTTACATTGACAGTATTTATCAGATGCCCTTCATGCTTGGTGTCTGGTATGCTTGAAATAGTATATTATATAGTAGTGGTGGGCCAGGCATTTCAAGCCAAGGCCTTCAGTGGTGTCCTGCCCGAGTTAATCCACTTCTTTATACCATCATTATGACGCCACAGCTATATCAATATTATACAGACACTGCATCACAGAAAGTGCGAATACATGCCATTACTAAAACAAGAAGCCCAATGAACACAATTCAAAGTCTCCTTTCACTGCAGCCACAACTGCACCACCCGCATACATCATCTCCAGCACAAGCATTGATTTTTAACCTCATAAAATGACCCCGGGTTTCACTTGCATTCTTTGTGCATTTCTGTGCATTTTTTTCTGTGCATTACAATTTTCCTGAGGAATTGAAATGAAGGCAAGTTGTGTGTTTTTGTGCAAACGATATAGGAAATAAAATGCAAAAGCGTACATGGTTAATAAAAAAGCTTACTAACTGTTTCGAACTGGTCGAACTTTCCTCACTTTCCTCAGCTTTTCTTGAAAAGTCTGTCATGTAAATGTCCTTGTATGCATGTCTATGACCTTCTTCTTCTCCTTTGTCAGCTATTAAACAGTTAAAAATAAAACAGTTATGAAATCTAGACCTATATATTTGAGCTTGTGAAGTTTGCTACAGATGCATGTTGTGGGCTCTGACCAGTACGATCTCCGACCATCAAATCAAAGACCGTAAAAGATGGCGACGTGATTTGAACGCCTTCTAGATACCTTAGTGTTTCCAGCTTGCAATCTGATTAAAGCAACAGCTGTAAGCAACATATACTGCATGCTGCAGGTCCTGCAGCATTCATATCAAAAGCCTTCAACGCAGATACCATTTACTCTTGCGACATGTGACAGCTGAAATCTGATTGGATAGTAACTTCAATGTAAACAGACGCTTCTTGCAGGAGCGCACCCAAGAGAAATGCTATGAAACGAAGATAATAGACTATTGGGAATAATTGAATACATATACATGGACAAAAATATATCAGTCAGGCTTTCCACTGGTATACTGTATACTGAAGTAGTATAGTAATATTTGCATGGCAGCCATTTAATATCTTCATAGCTGTACATATACGGTTTATGTCAAGAATGACACAGCAAAACAGGAATTTGATTAATGATTAGGATTAAGATGAGAGACAATTACAGATCATAGCTTTTAGACACGTTTAATCTATTTAAATGGAACCAAATGGAAAATGGAAATGGAAACCAAACAATTTGATTCGAATTATTGCATTGTTTAGTCTTGTGGATTACGTGTGCAATAAAGTTGAGGTCAAAACTGTGTAGCAGGCCAGTCAAGATCTTCCATTCCAGCCCATATAAACCATGTTCATGGAGCTTACTTTGTGCATAGTGGAACATGTTTCAAGTGAAGGTACAATTTTAGACTACAGCATCCAAAAGCATCCTATACTAAGACATCGTAAGTTGTGTTCCTCCTTTTTGTGGTAAAAGTTCGGGAAAGAACCACTTACAGCTAGAAAATTCAGGTGTCCCAACACTTTTGTCCATATATTATATCTGTTTTTAGCTAAATGTGGCTAAATAAAATACATTTTACATTGTAGTAGAGGCACATGCAAATGCAGCACTTTTTTTTTCAAGTACAAACCAAAAGAGTAAAAAAGGGACAATTGAAAATAGTATACGAGATGCAAAAAAAACCCCATGCAAAACTATGGTACATATGAAGACACGGGAACATGGCACCGAAAAAGCTTGACAATGAGGTGCTGAAAAACCAGAACATATATAGAGGTGTTAATCAGGTTGACATAAGACACAGCAGCAGATAATGACAGATAACATATGAGGTGTGCTGGCTGATGGGAAATGTAGTTCAGCAGTCTTTTGGGACTATCATGACATTTTACAGAACACACTCATAACCAGTGTTGGGCAGTAACGCGTTACCGGTAACTTTTGACAGTATCTAATACTGTAACGCGTTACTTTTAAAAATAAAGTAACTCCGTTACCGTATGGTGCGTTACCCGTTACTTTTTTAAATGAATGAATTTTGGCTGAAGTGTAGACTACAGTCTGACCTGTTTACAGCAGCGACGCATTGTAGGATTGGTGGATGAACCACTGTAAACACGAAGAAGACGCACTGTGGGCGTGTCTCCGTTTATTCAGGTCTGTGCGGCAGTAACGGCGAGTCGAGGCGAGAGCAAGACGAGTTTCTCAAAGTGGAAATATGCTCATTATTTCACTTTAGTTGCGCATAAAGACAAAAACTTTTAAGTCAAATGTAAGCTGTGTCTTTCTGGTTCGAATCTCGTATCTACTGCGATAAACAGCAACTCCAATCTGTCGAAGCTCCTCCAGAAACTCCATGCCTCGACGAAGCTAGAAGCTAGAAGCTAACCCGGTGTTCTGCTGTACATTGTTGATAGTTTTCATACTTCAGCTGTGAAAGGAACATTTTTAAGAGCTCAACACAACAGCAGAAGCCACTTTAGTTTTTGATTGTGAATATATTATTCAGCTTGTTTTGTTATTTATTTCAGAAATCCTTGTGTTACTTTTTGAATGAAGTAACTAACTACTTACTATTTTTTAGTAACTAGCACAACACTGCTCATAACTATTAGAGGGTTGTACCATGATGGCAATTTTATATGTAACATGATGGGCAAGATATTCAAGGTTTCATAGCTTACAATTCTATATAGAACAAGTCCTTGGCCTATTTTTTGGAGTATATGGTTAGTAAATGGTGATATTTTTGTCATCATAAATTATAGTATAAACAGGTAACATATTTAATTGTAAGTAAACATAAAAACATTCATTATGAAAGAAAAATTGTCTGTACGACTGTGTCTCTATGAGTATTGATATGTTGTGAGACAACTACAGTCAGAGGTACACTATATTATTATATGTTATTAATTTGGCATAATACATATCCTATGGTATTGTTCTATAGTATCGCAATACATTTTCGAATGATTGATTAGCATACTAGCAGGCCCACAACCAGGATAGAAAGGTCATGAGATATTACCCATGAGGTTACTGTGGAGCATTACACTTTAGAACCATGGAGATGGATTTGGACTATATTTAATATAAAGAGTTTGCTACAATGGCTCAGGGCTGCAATTGCCACAAACAGTTTTGCACCCAAGTGCACATCATTGAAAAGCTGATAACCTTAACAGTGATGAAATGATAATAAATCGACATTTGGTGTCACCCAGATGAGGACGGTTCCCTTTTTAACCCTGGTTTTCTCATACGCTCTCAGAGTTTTTCTTGCTTGTAAATTATGGATTCAATGTAGGCACTCATTTAATGTTAAATGATAAAATGTATTCATTAATGTTTTATTTAGATTTCTATAAAGCTCCTTTGTCCATTGTCAAAAGCGCCACGCAAACTGAATTTAATTGAGGTCCACATTAAAGAAATTTTGTCCAGTTCATTGGAAAGCATACCAGAGTAACCATTCTATCCTTGTTGAGGTCACAGTAGATCTGGAGCAGATCCTGGGAAACTAGACATGAGGCAGGATACACACTTTTATGGGAAGCCAGTCCATTGCATTCCATCACACACACACACACTCACACATTCATATATTCATTCACACCTACAGGCATTTTATCTGAGCCAGTCCACCTCCTCGCTTGTTTTTGGGAGGTGGGAGGAAACTCACACAGAAGGTGCACAGATAATCCTCTCAGACAGAAGCCTGAGCTCAGAATCAGACTTGGGACCATGGCACTTCGGAGGCAGTGCATCACCATGCTGCTCTAATATATGGCTATACTATATCATTCGTTACTTTCTAATCTCTTTATGCTTCCATTCTTTCCTAAACGATTTTAAATCAAATTTGTGGACAACTGAGCCTAAGATTCTATATGTTTTTGAACATCTCCTTCCACATTTAGTCCGCATTTGTAAAGTCTTTTGTAAAGGTACTGATGTAGGGTGAGGAGGCCTGGAGTGCAGTCAGCATTCCAATTCATCCCAAAACCTATTCAGTATGGTTGAGGTCAGACCTCTATAGTAGGCCACTCAATATCTTCCCCTTCAACCCATGTGGACTATAACCTTTGTGCACAGGGGAATTGTCATGGTGTAACAGGTTTGGATCTGAAGTCAAGGGAAAATGTAATGCTAGACAAAGACAGCTTATTTAATGTCTCCAACATTTTGCAAACAGTTTGATAAAGGACCACAAATGACTGGAAATGACACAGTTTTTATTCATATAGTGTATACATACTGTAGAGTATAAACCGACTAGGCATAACATAATGACATAATAACATTATGAGCCGTGAAGGGAATAACACTGATTGTCTGTTCATCATAGCACCTGTTAGTATTTGAGATATATTAGGCAGCAAGTAAACATTTTGTTCTCGAAGGTGATGTGTTAGAACCTGAAAAAATGGGCAAACGTAAGGATTTGAGCGAGTTTGACGATGGCAAAATAGTGATGGCTAGACGACTGGGTCAGAGCATCTCCAAAACTGTAGCTCTTGTGGGCTGTTCCCCACCTCTATCAAAAGTTGTCCAAGGAAGGAACAGTGGTGAACCGGCAAAAGGGTCATGGGCCACCAAGACTCATTGATGCACATAGGGAGCGAAGACTGGCCCAACAGATTAGGCCTGACTGTTGGTCATAAATTTATCCCTGGTCAGTGTATATTGTCAGTGTATATTAAAGAAAAGTTTGGAGCACAATTTAGCCTCTTGTCACTGCTGACTGGCCCTTGGTTTCCTCATAATATTTTGCCAACACATTATCAGGACATTGCTGTTTTCATAGCGAATTTAACAATAGGAGATTATCAACATGAGAGGTTAAAAAACAAAACATGGTCCTCGGTTACAGCCATGAGCACTAGAGATAAAGCTGCAAGATGATATTAGCTCTAAATATGTATCAGTGACTCAATCAGCCACAGTTGCCTTGAGCTAAGCCAGATAGCAATAAGTGTAAAACTGGTCTAAGCCAAAGTGGCATTATTGATTGTGTTCATAAGAGAGGAGGAATGCAGCACTTCGCTCTGTGAGGCAAAAAAATAAATAAATAAAAGGCAGCTACAGTATATTTGTCTATTATTTGTAAAACTACTATCAGTGACATGACATAAGCCCTTCCCGCAGTTTCTTTTATTTTTAATCAATGACCTGCCCCATGCTGTGGAAACTGCTGGTCCTGTGAAGCTTCTGGTCCTGCACTGCAAGGGTCGAAAACCAATCAACCTAATTATAATCCCTTAGTAGTTGTTGTCTAACATGTTGCATCAAAATCTCCCTCAGGTGTTCATTGTGGATGTGATCTGGTGACTGCGACGGCCATAAAATAGCATAATTTTCCTTGGAATCAATGCTAAGAGTTACAGATGGGTGACCAATGAAATAATTGTAGTTCACTTTCAGGAACTCGAGCTGCGTCGGAACGCTTTGGGAACACCAGCGGGGTGACGTCACGACCAGGGAGTATAAAGCGCACCTGGAGAGAAGACTGCTTCAGCTTCTGTTTTGTTCATGAAGCGCTCTGTGTGAAATGTAATGTTTGTCTGTCTGCTTGTCAAAAAAAATAAATGAAGGCATTTAAGAAAACCAAGCACATGTTTCGGCCGTGTGCTTCTCCCTGTCCTTGCTTCATTTCTGGAAGGGATACACACAGTGTGTGTGGCTTGTTTGGGAGCGGAGCATGCGATTTCGGCTCTCGAGAGACGCTCTTACAAACCCGATAGAGAGGAGCTCCTGGAGGTTGTGATACGCGCCGTTCAGAAGCTCGATATAGCTTGGCCGGCCGGTAAGCATAAAGCCCCTCCCTCGGGCAAGCGCGATAATGTTCTTTTGCTCCCGGCATCACAGCCTCCACGTCGGGGCTTGCCATTTTTCCCTGACATGCACACCGAGGTCTTTCTTGTCCCGCCCCTTCAGCCCCAAGACCGCGATTTATTCCAATGTCTCTGGGCTTAGGGATTATGGCTATAGTGTTATGCCACGGGTTGAAGAGACGCTAGCACACTATCTCTCCCCATGTGTGGCATCTTCCCTAAAACCCCCGACATTACCTACCAAGCCCCTGTGCACTAGCTCGGCGCTGGTGGGTAAGGCTTACGCCCTTATAGCCACTGAGAGACATCTTTGGCCACCTTGCCACTGAAATACCGGACAGTGGCAAGGTTGTGCTGCTGGACGCCCCACTCTCTCCTTCGGGCCTGTACGGCGACACCATTAATTCAGTAGTCGACAGGTTTCAGTTGTCCAAAAGACAATCTGCGGCATTCCAAAGGTATCCCCCACGCCGCTCACCGGAGGTCAGTCTCGAGAGACTGATACCATTAAGGGAGAACCTGGCAGCCTGGAGGGCTTTGCCATATGTGTCCCTGTGGGTCCTGTGTACTGTAGAGTGAGGCTACATGATTCAGTTCGGGTTTTGCCCGCCCCGGTTCAACGGGCTCTCTCTCAATCTGGTGAGAAGCAAGCAGGCTCTGGTACTGGACGGAGAAGTAGATACTCTCCTGAGGAAGGAGGCCATCGAGGTGGTCCCTCCGTCAGACAGAGAATCCGGGTTCTACAGCCGGTACTTCATAGTTTCCAAAAAGGACGGTGGGTTGCGTCCTATACTAGATCTACGTCAGCTGAACCGCTCTTTGATATGGCTCCGGTTCAAGGTGCTGACCCTCAAGCAGGTCGTGTCTCAGATTAGATCCGAGGATTGGTTTGTCACAGTAGATCTAAAGGATGCGTACTTTCACTTACCCATCCTCCCTTCTCACAGGAAGTTTCTGAGTTTTCCAATATCGGGTTCTTCCATTCGGCCTTGCCCTTCACGAAGTGTGTCGATGTGGCTCTGGCTCCCCTGAGACTTTAGGGCATCCGTATCCTCAATTATATCGACGATTGGTTGATATTAGCTCAATCAGAGCAGTTAGTGGTCCGGCATCGAGATGTCGTTCTAGCTAACATAATCGAGCTGGGGTTTCGGCTGAATACCGGGAAGAGTGTGCTTTCTCTGTCGCAGAGAACCACCTATCTCGGCGTCATTTGGGATTTGGTGACTATGCGCGTGCAGTTTTCCCCTGCCCGCATAGCATCCATCCTCACGGTGGGCAGGAAGGTCAGAGAAGGGCAGTCACTCACTGTCAAGCAGTTCCAGAGACTGCTCGGGCTCATGGCAGCAGCGTCCAGTGTCATTCCACTTGGCCTCCTGTACATGAGACCCCTTCAGTGGTGGCTTAGAGCCCGGGGGTTTTCTCGGAAGTGCAATTCCCTCTGCACATGGGGATCAGTCATGAGTGGCCGCTCTGCACAAGGTCTATGGGACAGTGTCCATCTGAGGTTGCCTTTGCCACTTGCTAAGAAATGCTTGCCGTGCTTCTGGCTTTTAAGCACTTCCTCTCGGCCCGCAGAGGCCATCACGTGTTAGTCCGCTCAGACAACACCTTCTGCACAGTCTGCGTTCGTGCCACTGTACAGGCTGGTGCGCCAGATCTTCCTGTGGGCCCAGGGAAAGCTCCTCTCCTTCAGAGCACCTTATATCCCGAGCCACTTGAATGAGGCAGCAGACACCCTGTCGAGACAGGGGTCCAAGCCCGGGGAGTAGCGGTTTTTGGAGATCTTTGCAAAAAGCCCTATGGTTCTCCCTATATCCAACAGCCCTGTTGGGACTGGATGCTGTGGCGTAACTGTGGCCAAGACTGTGTCTTGACACCTTCCCCCTCATCACTTTGTTTCCGGGAGTTTTGGAGAGAATTCGCTGGGACAGAGTCTGCCTCCTCCTGGTAGCCCTGTGGGGGGTCTCTCCACCGAGGTGGTACAGACCTTTCTCCAATCCAGAGCTCCCTTTACGAGAAGGTCATATGTCGCGAGATGGCATCTGTTCACTGCATGGTGCTCTCGGCACCAATTGGACCCAGTCCACTGCCCGGTTTGTTCAGTGCTGGAGTTTCTGCAGGAACAGTTCACAAAAGGGTTGGCTCCATCCACATTAAGGTCTATGCATCCGCCGTTTTGGTGTATCATGCCCCCGTGTCCGGGCATTCACTGGGCAGAGACCCATTCGTGATGCGTTCTCTCTGCGGCAACCTGAGGCTGAGGCCTCCGTGTGCGTCCCGGAGTGCCTGGTTGGGACCTGGCCATAGTGATGGAGGCTCTATCTGAGCCCCCCTTCGGGCCTTTGGCCGAGACTTCGTGGAGGCACTTGTCCATCAAGACTGCTTTCTTGCTGGTCATCTGCTCTTTGAGGAGAGTAGGTGATTTACAGGCCCTTTCTGTGGCCCCCTCTTTCCTGGAGTTTACTCCAGGCATGACCAGTGCCTTCCTGCACCCTAGAGCGGGTTACATCCCCAAGGTGCCCTCGGTCATCCCACGACCTGTCAGGCTCCAGGCATTCAACCCTCCTCCATTTCTGACCCCAGACCAGGAGAGGTTGAACCGGCTGTGCCCGGTCCGAGCACTGGACTGTTACGTCCACCAAACGAGTCCCTGGAGAAAGTCGGAACAACTTTTCATCTGCTATGGCCCTCCGAGGAGAGGCCTTCCTGCTCATAAGCAGACGCTCAGCAGGTGGGTTTTTGATGCTATCGCGTCTTCTTACGGGTCCTCTGGTCTCCCCGCTCTATTCGGGGTCAGAGCTCACTCGACCCGGAGTGTGGCAGCCTTTAAGGCTTGGTTCTCTGGAGTGTCCCTTCTAGACCTCTGTGACGCTGCGGGGTGGTCCACCCCGCTCACCTTTACCAGGTTTTACAACCGTGACCTCTGTGCCACTCCTGGCACCTCTGTCTTTTGACTCAGTTGTGCTCATTCACACTAGTCAGGAACTGGTCGGTGTGGTGTTATTGGACTCTCGTTCCCAAAGTTCTGACACAGCTCGAGTTTCTGAAAGGGAACGTCTCTAGGTATGTAACCCAGGTTCCCTGAGGGAACGAGACGCTGCGTCTCTAGCCACACCTCCGGCGCACCTTCAGGGCTTCCTTCACTGCTACAGACACTGAAGCAATCTTCTCTCCAGGTGTGCTTTATACTCCCTGGTCGTGACGTCACCCCACCGGTGACAGCCTGTCTTCAATTTTGACTGATTGGACACATTACTCAGAGCATGGACAACGCAGTCGCGTTCCGACACTGAACTAGGGTCGCATACGTAACCTAGAGACGCTCTGTTGCGAAGTAAATGTTACCGGTTTAGTTTTTTCCCATTTGGATTAAATGTTTGTACCTGTAATACTGTGTAAATGATAAGGTTGAAGCATTTTGTAATAAAAAATAAACACAAAAGAATAATTTTTTGCTTTCAAAACCATCAGCGCTTTATCTTATTTTTTTTTTTGGCAAAAAAACATTGACAAAGTACTACTGTAATACTTGTATTGGTAGGAGCTACTCTCAATCCCTTTAAGGACCAAAATGGCAATGCATAATGCTTTTAATGGTCTGAACAAATAGATAAAGTAGCCTTTCGATTCCTTTTGAGTTCTTTTAATGTTTTAGCATTGTGGGTAAATTTACAGACAGGGTTTTTTTTTACAGATTGATGCGTGAGTTTTGTTCCAATGTTTAAGACCTTCAAATAGTTGGTGAAGTGCTGAAAAATGTTTTCCTGTTAGTCTGCGTTTAATGTGACAGTACCTATACATATTTCCTTTTCAGACTTGCTTGGGATCAGGATTATTTCATGAAAACAGGATTTTAATTAAGGCCGTTATAAGCGGAGGCGATATAAACTGTTGCAGCCATGTCCTCTACATTTTTATGAGCGCTACCAGTTGTGAAATGTGCAAGAACAATACAGAGAGCCTTTCGTATTCAACACATAACTTGGGATGAGAATTAACTTTGTTTTGTTTTGTTTTTTTCCCCAAAAGGGAATCGTTTATTTGTTGGACTCTCGTATTAAAAACTCGTCAAGCACTGTATAAGTAGTAAAACAACGTAGAATGTACTTCAATGTAGAATTCTTATGGTTAAACACACTATACAAATAATTTCACATTCTAGTGGGTGCTGTGGTGTCTGACATTAAGAAAGTAATATGTCAAGAAATATTTAACAGAAAAAACTACAAAAAAAACATAACACAGGGAGCATTTAATTTCTTTGTGAAATCTGCATAACATTTAAGCAGTAATTCTTCTTCTGCATTGGTAAAAAAGCTGTGTGCTCATTGGCCATTGTTCCATCAACCAGCCAGTTCCAGTTCCAGTTCCAGTTGCTGATCACGGTCCATAGTATCGACATATATATTGCCTTTTCAACCAGCGCGTGAACATGCAATTATCTCAAACAACTAAATCGTGCTACACTAATCAAATCCGCACGCGTTCAATGAGCCTAAATAGATAGAACCTAATTCCCACGATTAAAAGGTCTTGGATTTGTCAGTTGGTCTCTCACGCAGTTAGCAATGAAGAAGAACGGGCCCAGTGCCTTAACTAGTCTGGTGGTCTTGTTCTCAATCCACTGTTAGGACACCTGAGTCTAAGATTCGCATTGGTTGTCTAATTTGCTCCTCTGCATATTCCAAAGCATCAGTTGATTTTCAAAGTGAAGCAACTTAACAGTACCAGAAGCTAAAAAAGCTCCCCTACACCGTTTTGGGTGAATTCTACACCAAATACTTTAATGCTAATCCTGATTTTTATATATTTTATATTGTATGTACAAAAAATTTGTAGAAGTAAGATTGGTAAATAGATTTTCCTCAGTCACTTTACCGCAGCAAAAGTAAATACACTGTTTCTACAGGAGATCTCAGGAGTGCGTTTGTTTGATATGTGCTTATTTCCTGCACAATAATGCGTTGTTAAGACCACTGAAAGCTGCAAGTTTTTTTTTTTTTTTGCACAGTGGTGTGCATTTTTAATGGTACAAATAACCAGCTGGCTGACAGAACACTTTTCTCTTGATGATTTCATTGTGCCAACAGGCCATTTAATCGTTTTAAACATGAAAAGTTCTCCGTTTGTGGTTTTCTAGACAGAACCCGAATGCTCATGGGTCAATGCAGTAATATAGTAATTGCTCATAATCACGTTGCAAACAAACGTATCGTCTGATGGGTTGAAAAATTAATGCCTCTCAAGATCTGCCTTTTTTTTTAAATCCTGCATATTTGCAGGAGAGTTAAAACCCTGTGTTTACCCGAGTAATCTGCTTTACGTAAGTGAAAAATAATAATTTCTAAACTTTTCTGTACGTCTAGGTACAGTTTTGGAACTTTTGAAGATTTTAGAGATCGTCTTTTTTGCGTGTGTGAACATGAAACATGAAAATGTCGCTCTATGTTGTTTTATGGACTGTAGCACCAGGGTTCTGGAGAAACGTCGTCTCGTTTCGCTGTGTACTGCCTCAGGTATATATGGTTGAAATGACAATAAACGCAACTTCACTTGACTGTTTTCTCTTTCTCTCTCTCTCTCTCTTTAGCTCTCCAGAGCTCCTGTATTTATTTGATGGATTGAAAGATCACACTGTGACAGGGAAAATGCCAGCTCAGAAGCTTGCTGTCTGTTATTTTTCAGCTGTGAGCATTTTTTGGCCTAACTAAAGCTATCTATGTATCAAATAAGTCACTCTGGGCATGATTCATCATGGCCACACAGTGAAATGTCATATTTCCTTATTTGGCTAAGGCCGGCTGACAGGTAAGTTATGTAGCAGGCAGGCAGGGTATCATGCAGCGAGGACCCAGCAGCTTCACCTTCATGAAGCCTAATCTCCTCAGCAGGACCAGAAGCCTCCTGCCTGTCTTGGCACTGTTTTGTTCACTGCTATACTACCGTTATTGTTTTGCCCCGTTCAAGGACTGACTTCGGTTTTCAAATTTACGTCATACCATCAATCCGCAGTTCTGCCTCGGGGTTTTTTTCTGGAACCGAACACCAACCCAGGGACACTGATTGACACGTGTCAGCACAAGCCGAGCAGAACTCGCATTTCAAGACCGTCGCCGCACTCTGTATTATACGTCTGCTTACCGATTCATCACTCGCTGAAACGCTGTTTATCGGCATTTTGCCTTCAGGATGTACATATCGAAATCTTTTGAAGGGTTGAAGTGCTTTTTGGTAGGATGAGGACTGAATGCTGAAGCAGCGAGCACAATCTTGGCGAATAGATGGCAGGCCAGATTGCTTCTTCATCCCATGTGTTTATAAATAGAGGCCTCGGGGGGTTTTTTTTTTTTTTGTACAGCTTCAATTTTCCTTTAATATTTGTGCATTTTTAAAAAGATGGCACCGAGTTGCAAGATTTTACTAGTTCAATCGTTTGCTATTGCATTATTGCTATTTCATTTTTAATGATTTCAGCAATAAAAATGTGTATATAGATGAAAAAAAAAGGAAAACAGACTGATAATAAAAAGAGTGCAATCAAGAGAAAATAGCTCAATTCATGCTAGCCATAAATAAATAAATAAACATGAATAAATAGCTCCAGTTTAGTCATTGCATCCACCCAGTTCCCCTATCTCCTACCAAGCAGCAGCCGACGACTAACAGGCAGGACCAATTCCTGTATACCCTCTTTGACTCCTAGCCAAAGATGGTCATGGCATTGTCTCAGTCCCACAATAGGGTAAGATTTTCACTGTTGCACTCTTTGAATGATTTGTTAGATGTTTAAACGATGCATATAGCAATGAAATCACTGTAGCCAATGTTGTTATTCAGCTACATTGACACGCTGCTTATCGCTGAGAGGAAGCGTAGCTTCTCACCTACGTCAATAAAAAGAGTTATGCGTTCCATTGCTTAGTGAATCAGCTCATAGCTCTCTTTTTTTTTTTAAAGAAACCCCAGGCATCCTGCTTAGCCATATTATCTTATTAGAATAAAAAAAGTTATTTAAGCTTATTTAAGCAGGAATTTTGTCTTCAGGTTGAAAAGCATTTCAGCTTTCCTTTACTATCACTTTCCTATTACTCTGCATCTTTGTTTACAAGATAATTGCTGAACATCTATCTACTATACTATACTATACTATACTATACCGTACTACACTACACTATACTTCTATACTAGCTTTGTGTTGTGTTGTAGATCTAGGTTGTTTAGTGTAGCACCAGGGTTCTGGAGGAACATTGTCTCGTTTTTACTGTGTACTGGTACCACTGTATATAGTAGAAATGACAATAAAAGCCTCTTGACTTGACTATACCATTAAGCACCACAATACTATACTATACTATACTACACTATACTATACTATACTATACTATACTATACTATACTATACTATACTATACTATACTATACATCACTACAATATATTGTACTATACTACACTATACTGTTCTATACTATTCTATACCATACAGCACTACTGTATTTTGGTTGGACTGCATCAAGGATCGGCTCTGAGCCCATTCCTGTTTGCAGTGGTGATGGACAGGATGACGGACGAGGTGAGACACGAGTCTCCGTCGACTATGATGTTTGCGGTGGTGTTTGCGGTGAGAGTAGGGAGCAGGTTGAGAAATGCCTAGAGAAGTGGAGGTGCTTCATATATTTTTCCAGGGGTGTATACCATACGATACGATACCATACCATATCTTGAATTTTTTTTTTTTTATTTCTTGTATGTGAAATTGTCATATAAATAAACCTCCATTACCTTGCTTTATCATGTAAGCTTGCTGTACTAAAAATTAGTTACATGTGTTTATTCCTTCTTGGATACACCACCTCTTGCTTTAGTAACTGCACCATTACCATCAGGTAATGATGCCACCGGTGTCTTGTAATAGTCCCTGTCAATTTTTCGCCCACTCTTTCGCTGACTAGCTGTGTATTTCAGCCGGATTTGTGAGTGTCTATTTTGGTGTTTCACCCCGCTGTTCCAGAATGTTCATTGGTTCTGGGATCTGTTGATATTTTTTTTTTTACATTTAGGACATTCGAGGTATCAAAGTAATGCTCCAAGGTACATATGACTTCGATCTTATTCAACATGTTAATGTCCATTATTAGATTATGTCACTTAGTAGAATTATAAAGCCTCAACCTTTTGTGACACTGGTTCATCATGTACAAGTTTTAAACGTCAGACAATTTCAGCATCTCTTCTGGTGTGTCTAAGATGACTAAAAGCAGGTCAGGGTATCACACCCTGCATTTGACACTCTCTCGTTTGGAGCTTATTTACAAGCATGGTTTCATCATACTTCATGTGCTTTCAGTTGGAGGGTGTGTGTATGAGAGAGCGAGAGAGCGAGAGAGAGAGAGAGAGAGAGAGAGAGAGAGAGAGAGAGA
>JAAIIK010000092.1:416443-429158 GCA_014706435.1 Silurus glanis | reverse complement strand
GAGAGAGAGAGAGAGAGAGAGAGAGAGAGAGAGAGAGAGAATGATCCTGGCAGCCGTACAGCATGCCGGGCTGAGTAATGGTCCCTAGAGTTCAGATATTGACCAGAGGCATGTTTTGTGATGGACCACCACTACTTATTCTATCAGCATCATATGTCTTCCAGTAGCTTGCCTCGGTCGTTCTTTTGTATTATTCATGTCAGAGCTTTTTAAAACAAGGTGTGAAAAATGTGTGTCTGAAAGTAAACACCTTCAGTGACTGAAATGTCATGGCATTTATTTCAAAATTGGATATCATTCAAGCTTTGATGTATTTTCTTTGTTAAAATAGACTATAATTACAATTTATACATTTATTTATTTAATGTATTTAGTTGATTTATACAGTGTTTGTACCCATTTTAATGAGATATCAGTGGAGAATGGTCAGACTGGGTTGAGCTGACAGAAAGGCTACAGTAACTAAGATAATCACTCACAATGCACAGTGACCTCTGTATTGTGGGGAATCTCAGGCTGAACATGGCAGGAAGTGATAGTTCAATGGTTAAGCATTGGACTGGATCAGAAGGTTGTGAATTCAAATCCCAGCTCTACCAAGCTCTCTGTTGGGCCCTTGAGCAAGGTCTTTAACCCTCCACTACTCAGTTATATTAATAATATCATTGTAAGTCACTCTGGATAAGGGTGTCTGCCAAATGTTGGAGCTAGTGTGGTGAATAATGGTGGTACATTTTTGGGCTCGTTAATACCAATCATTCTTCATTTGAACTTTACAGACTATTTTAAGAATTTATTGTGATCTGGTGAATCCCTTCATTACCCTCTTTTAATAGCTATTTCCAGCATGACAGTGCACCATGTAACAAAGTAAAGGTCATCTCAAACAGGCTTCATACACATGCCAATGAGTTCAATGGCCTTCCCAGTCACTGGATCCAATTCCAATAGAACACCATTGAGATTTACAGCATGAAAAAAAAAAGTGTGTTGCAATCATGCCCAACATTTCATCATTATTCTTTTCAGTGGTTATTGAATATCTTATTTGTGGTTATCAAATAGTACATGGGTGTCTCATGTGCCACTGCTTCTGCTGCCCACAGTGTGTCACAAGTGCTGCAATGGGAGTTTGTCTTCTCAGCTCCAGGGGTCCAATCTAAAAGCCACTTTACTGATTATGTGGTCAGTCATGTGAAAAGTGGTAGTGGTTTTAATCAAGAGGAAATCTTTTTGCTCGATTTGAATAAGGCACCCAGGATGGCGGGTATAACTCTCCACGGTTAGTGATGGGTGTTCGCCATTGTCAAAGACACAATGATGAAATCTTGAGCGTTTACCACACGACCGATGAATATAACCCGTAGCTGTTGGTTTTAAATTCTCTCTAAATCAGACCCTATTTTTAAAAAATGCTGTTGCTCTTTGGTGAAACTAAGTGACAAAGACTAGAAATATGATGCTTTGCACCACTTTAATGTACACTCTATTTCCAAAAGTATTGGGTCACCCTTCTCATAAGTACGGCATGTGATTTTTGAGCATTGCATCCCACATTTAGTCCTAGTTCACTTTTAGAATTCTTTCCACTCTTCTGGGAAGATGTTCCACTAGATTTTGGAGTGTGTTTGTGGATATTTGTGTTCATCAGCCACAAGGGTGTTATGAAAGGCAGGTACTGATGTAGGTGAAGAGACCTGGGGTGCAGTCAGCGTTCACATTCATCCCAAAGGTGTTCAGTAGGGATGAGATCAGAGCTCTATAGCAGCAAGATCTTCCTCTCCAAAGCATGTAAACCAGATCTTCAAGGAGCTCTGCTGGAACAGGTTCGGGTTTCCAAGTTTAAGTGAATGCAAAATTTTATTATAGCGCCATCTAAAGACGTCCTGTACAATCTGCCAACATTTGGCAGATGCCCTGATTCAGAGTGGATTACAGTACTTGACTTTACTGTACATCTCAGTATACAACTGAGCAGTTGATGGTTAAGAGCCTTGCTCAAGGGCCCAGCATTGACAGCTTGGTGGTGCTGGGATTTGAACACAGAACCTTCCGATCAGATGTGCAACATCTTAACCACTTGTCTAATTAAATTACATCAAATTGGCATTGCAATGAATATATAAATTTGTAGTAACGTCAACCTTTATATGAGTTCAAGCCAGTCAGTTGAGGTTTACATGAGTTCTCTCAGGTGTAAATTTGCACACGCTTAAAA
This sequence comes from Silurus glanis, assembly GCA_014706435.1. Classification (NCBI taxonomy): domain Eukaryota; kingdom Metazoa; phylum Chordata; class Actinopteri; order Siluriformes; family Siluridae; genus Silurus; species Silurus glanis. The sequence goes on along the minus strand of JAAIIK010000092.1, from coordinate 426,940 downwards.
GCTTTTCAAGAAATCACGGGATTTTTGTGAACACATTTCTTTCTCATGTGAATATGATTAAATGTAAAAATACATGGGTGATTGCTAACTTGGCGGCCTGCTGAATGTCAATTTGTTACGGCTAATCAAGAAGAAAATGTCGCTACATGATATGTTTGTCTTGTTTTGTCTACCACAAATAATATCAAAAGATTTTGTCTATTCTACCACAGATAATATTTTGCTTTGTGTTAAAATGCCACCATGCTAATTAGCTATCATCTTGCAAGCGACTGAGATTGTAAACACATATTTCTGGATTATTTCTTAGAAAGTTTCCCTACAGTCCATACATCTATGCTTCTAATCAGCTGCACAGTTTGTGCATTCGGGTTTTTATCCTGTTTTTTTCCGAACTACTGCGTCTCATTTGCTCCCGTTTAACCAAAGCGGATCAACGTCAGGCCTTTCACGCTAACCTTCACCCTGGCTTTTGTTCCGTCTTTTGTCACGACTGGCTTGTTGGAGTGGAAACATGCTGTACCTCACTCATGCACGGCCGTTGCACACTTTGAGGTGTCAGCGCAGCGGGGACGGAGCTCAGCTCCAAATTACCCCGCCTGTGAGTTGAGCAGGTCTTCGGCGGATTTGAATTCGGCAGTGCAGATGGACATGGAGCGAGTGAGAGCAGTGTCCTGTTGTGCATGCTGTTTTTATTGATGCCAGGCCTGAAAGGGAAGAGTGACATTTAACAGTGAGAAAAGGGTGGGGATACGGAGCGGTCGCAATTCCAAAAAGCACAGCGAACAGAACACTGTGAAAACAGTGTCTAATGCTGGATGGAACCAATTTATAGAACATTTCCTTTGCTCCACAAATTCCTACATTATATCCTGCTGTAATCAGTATAAGTATAATTTTTACTTCATTCGAGGAACCCAAAAAAGGTAAGCGAAGTACATTCTAAAACAGGATTCGCAAACACATTCGCAAATTGCCAGGGGCAATTTAGTGTTACCAAGCCACCTATTGGCATGTCTTCGGGAGAAGTAACACAAACAAGTCTCCATCCATCCAACATAATCAAAGATCTCTGTTAAAACATTAAATATTCATCGTCTCTGTGTACCAACACCGTATTCCTGAGTCCAGGGTGTATTGCCTCAGGATCTGTTTACTGCTGAGGTATAAAGAGAGATACAGAGAGCACTAACTCCGAAAAGAGGATTGGCGGTATAAATTCCTAGACGAAATTAATCGTGTTCAGTAATGGTGGAATTAGGCTCTGCTATGACTATTGTAAATATTGACAAATGTGCTACACATGGTTGTGTCTTTTTTTTTTGTGTAAATCTCACAATAACTGACTTCTGGCTTTGATTTAAGTCCGTAAGTGATCCCGAGTAATACGTCAACACTTCAACAGATTCAGTGTAAAAGTGTGAGTCGGCACCGATAACGAAGCCACCGCTATGGACGACCCAGTCACTCCTGATGAAGTGGCATGTCATTCTGAATGTAATTGCCTTAATTAGCTATTGAGCAGGTTTTCGGGGTTAATAGGACAACAGGTTGTCTGGCGAGTGTGATTCACTGTTAGCAGTTTAACGGTTTCACTTTCATACGCCACCCTCGGCGCTTGAAATAATTTGATTAACACTGTGGGACGAGAATTCTTCTCGGTTGTTATTACAAAATCAATTTCACGCCCGGACGAGCTATCTGTTTGCTGTTTGCGTCGAGCGAGCGAGACTCGTTGCTCGTCAATTGCCAAGAAAAAAACAAAAAAAAACAAAAGGAAGTGAGCACACCTCTGTTTCGTGTAATGTAATGCTCTCATTTACCTCTGTGACTAGCATATGTGCAGTGTTTTAGACTGACCTCTTTGCCGTGTAACAGGAAGGTTCTTGAAAAAAATATCCGACCTCATAAAAGCTTAGTAGAGACAGATAATCGCGAGTTAGGAAGAACATTGGAGAGCGGGTTTAGTGAAAAATTTGCTAGGTGAGCCAGGTGAAGTGGAAGATCCTTGCACTGATGAGATTCAAAACCAGATTTGTTCAAGTCTTTTCCGAGGCTTAGTTCGGGGTATTGCTAAAATCAGAGGTTAGGTAAACAATCCTGACGGAAAGGGCAGTCGGATTGTTTGCTTCGCATTCGGGCGCAAACGATTGAGGCAAATTATTTGCACGGATCCAAATTGAAAAGCTAATAAGAGTTATAATAGGATTGTGAACTATTTGTAATGTAATATGCTTGCTTTTTCGACTGTAATTGTGTCGTTTATTCGCGTTATTTTTTTTTAAGCCTGTGAAATGAACTGATCATTTTGCTAAACTGGTGGTAACTACATGTAATCTTTTTATAAAGCGTCAGTCATAAAGGGGATTATTTGTGTGGCTGGAAGGATCTCGTTTTATTAAATATTTCTAGATAAACGAATGTGTTTGTTGAAGGCTTTGTCTAAGATTTATATCTGAGTTCATATTTTTTTTCTTCCCATTTGGATATTATCTAGTGGATGTATAGTTAGCTATGGATGTATGAATAAATGCTACCACTACTACTAATAATAGATACTAAAATATACTGAGGTAAGGTGCTTTATTTGTCAGGCACAAACCTGCTGTTCACAAGCAGTGACTTAAAGCACTTCCTCTATGAGCTAGACAATAATTGCAACACTTTTTCCTTTGCCCATCTCCCTCCATTAATTCAGGTTTAACCATGTGTGACTGGCTGCACTTAAAGGGATCCATAAAAAGTCCATTTCCTTTAGGTCAGATTACAACCAATGTATCCCAGACCTCATCCTGGAATGAAACATGATCTAACTAGGTGCACTCAAAGCCATTGGCTAGACAGCATTAAGACACTGGAGATCAACTGTAATACAGCAAGATAAGAGAGATGTGTTAATGGTCATTGTAAATCGAGAACATCTCAATGTCCGGCTATTTCCGTCTTAGTCTCTCCACGTTGTGAACTGATGTAGTGGGTTGCTAATTAATTTTGGAGTAAAACACATGCTGTCGCTCAGACACAGAATGCCTCTGAGAGTGATGTTCTTTTTGGCTGTGTTTTTGCAGGTCCTGTGCTCATTTCTTTTAGACACAGGCCTGTTGATGTGTAACACAAAAATATTCTGTCTGATCGTGTTTAGCTTAAAGTACAGTAAGAGAAGGGCTCGATGCTTGTCTCAGCTAGCATGCAAATAGGCCCAGTTTTGAGAGCTTGCCAATGATGGGACGAAATAAAGACTTGTTCATCCAAATTTCTTGGCTTTCATCTGTTACGTAGCACATGAAATCTGTTCTTTCAGGACCAGCAATCACCTAATTGTAGCCCCAGGCTCTTTAAATCAGAGGAATAACAGATTTTAGTCTGACACACTAGCCAGAATGCTAGCTTAAGAGCCCGGTAAACACTGTGGAATCCATCTGGGTGTCCATCTGTTTTGATGGGTAAAGCGCAGCATGTTAATTTAGTGCACATAACTCTAAAACCTGCAACATAAAGACTACATTTACAGACAAATAGATTTCAATCCCACCCGGTCTAACATTTAACATTTATTTTACTTCCAGACATGTTTTTTTTTTTTTAAGTGTACTAAGAGCAGTAGCATCTTTGCTTGAATTTCTAACAGCAGCTCTGTAGAAAACCGAGGGTTTGAATTTTTTACCCTTCGGTCACTAGAGCAAAAACACTATCTTACCACTATTCTAATGACTGATATCACTTTTGCCATTTGTTGGCCTATAAATATATTTTTCTTTTTACTCATTCCTTTTCTTTTGTACTCTCATTGAGCTACACTTTGACCTGTTATTTGTTGTGTTGATCGCAAGAAGTGAAGCCCAGGTCAGAGGATCCTGTCAGTAATCAACCATTGTTCAGCTCCACTGGTTTCATTATCACACTGAATTAGTGCATTGTCTTGAGACAAGAATTCCGTGTAATTGTTGCAGCTTTGTGCTGGTAATGCTGATTTTGAATACACACAATGAGGAGACCTGCCATGGCATGTTTTTCTTTCCTTCTCCAAGGATAAGAGAGTACAGATGCATCTCCAATGACAGTTTATAGCCCAGTACTTAGCTGATGGTAAAAACATAGATAATCATTCTGCCTTTGTAGTAGCACTAGTGCAAGCATATGTCGTGGTATAATCATGCATTATTTATTGAAATCTTCTAACAACAGTGTCCAGGATCGCTAAAGGAATGAATTGAAAGAAATACATAGAGACTACACCTGAAGTGACCGGTGACATGATACATAGACACGGTACCACATTTTTAAATTATGCAGTAGTTTATTTACATTTAAATTGATGGCGTTTGGCAGATGTTCTTATCCAGAGCACATTATTATCTAATTCATACAACTGATCGGGTTAAGGCTCAGGAGTGGTAGATTTCCAGTAGCTTTGGATCTAAAGTCCAGTGCCTTAACCACTAATCTACCAATCCACTGATACCAGCACTGAGCTGTGAAAGCTGTCTGAAAAATAACATTTACAGCATATGAAAGGTGCCCTTGTGCAGAACAACTTAGAATTCTCTAATTTATACATCTCCTTTTTTTTTTTTACAACTGAGCAGTAGAAGGTTAAGGGCTTTAATCAAGGCTTCGGCAGTGGCAGCTTGGTGGTGCTGGGATTTAAACTTGCAACCCCCAATCATAATTCTAGTGTTGAAGGGCTTAACTGCTCAGCTACCACTTCCCCCACATAGTCCAGTAGATATGGTGTGATTGTCTGGGTGTTATATAGAGCAAACATGAATATTTTTCAATTGTTGCTTAATCGTGAAGCTTGTGCTTGTAGTAACAGTGAGATTGACAGTATTTTTTCATCCATTTTGAGATGTCTCTGGATCATAGTAGGGAAATTTGCCCGTTTGGAGTAATGTGTTCGATCCAGAGGACAGGAAGTGAACTGACTAGTTAGGAGAATGAAGCTAGTATTTACTGTGTATACTGGCAGCTGCTAGCAAAGTAGATAAAGCACTGTGATGCTAATCAGAAGATAAAGAAAAATTGTCCAAACCAAAAGAACTATAACTACATGGCAACACATGAATAAATGCTTTAAAAATAACATGCCCTCCTGATAAGTGCATGCTCTAATGTGATGTAATGTACATTCGTTCGTTCATTTAATTTCAGTGGCCGAGCTTTATCCTGCTCAGAGCCATGGAGTCCAACCTTGGGAACAATAGATATGAGTAAGGAATACATCTTTTATAGAAGAGCAGTTTATTGCAGGGCTCATACATACACTCCTGGGCAAAATAAAAAATGGGCCAATCCCAAATTGGCAAAATATGACGCTTTTAATGGTCTTAACAACAAATCAGTAGTCAAGGCTTTCGCTCTATTAAAATTTCGTGGGTACATCAAACAAATGAATTATTATGATCATGATTTGAGCTTTTTTGTATAAAGACTATAGAAACAATAGTAATAATTACTGCAGTCAAAAAAATAAACATGCAAATGAAGTCTCAGAAGTGCATTTGTATTATTCTTGCTGGTTTTCTCGCCAGTTATTGTTTGTTATGCCAATTCAAAGCTAATATGTTTTGGATTTGGTGTAATTTGTTTGCACAGGAGATTAAATCTAGGGGCAATTTACCATAGTCAATCCAGATGCATGCATGTATTTGGGAATTGGGATAAAACTGAAGAACTTGAATGAAACATATGGACATAACCCAATAGTCCAAGCTCAAGATTGGCTGAGAGATTTACAATCCTTTACTAAAAATATTTCCTTTTTTTCTGTCTTTACAAAGAGTCAGCAATCATTGGCCATGGTTTCTATGGGTGTTGGTTGAGAGAATAAAAAACTTCGCTGACTGCTTCATCAGCAGCATTGTGAGTCAGCTTGTGCACTGGGCAACTACGAATAAAAAAAAATTGCCTAGACACATAATCTGCTTATCCCAGGTGCTTGGGTAGTGATTTGTCTACCCCCTGCTGTGTGTAGTCAACCAGGGGGCATTTTTCTTTTCAAATGATGGAATAAATAAGTCAAGTTTTCAGATTTGCCAGCACTGGATAGCAACTTTATGCATTTTGAGTAAAGCTTACCATCTTTCTATAGCTTAGTTCTATGCAATTGATGGTAGGCATGGAAATTGAGCCTGAATAGCTGGGCTGTACTGTTTTGATGCCAACCTTATACCCTGCCTGTGGTTATTTTGGTGTAAGTTCAATTGTAGAGAAGAAATGAAACTTTATTGTATTTAAAATCCCCAAGATCCTTTTATTGCCCAGCACTACTCTCAGCCTCCCACCGCTTTACTGTAAATTTGAATTGTCTCAGTAGTAAGTCATTTTGGATCAAACATAAGTCAAAGGGATAAATATAAATATCTCAGCAGTCAGAGATGTGGGTGGTAGTTGAAGGTTGAGAAGGCATGTGGAAGTGAAGAGTAATTTGTTTATATGGTTGCTAATCTTGTGCTGATATATCTTATTTTAGCAATTATAATATGATAGGAAAGCGAAAAGATGGATGCGGTATTAATTCAGCTCTCTAGGGTCTTTTGACTCACACCCTTTTCTCCCAGCTGTCCTGAGCTTCAGTCTAAAAGCATTAGAAAGCCAGCTATCTATTGATTTTTGGAGCTGTTCTGGGTCATATTCATGGTGGTGGGCCAGGCCTAGTCATTTCTGCGGTTTATTCTTTTGTCTACACCGTGAGCTATCGATCGCGTTCACGCTGGAGATGCTTTAGCTCGGCTGGATAGGATTTCCAACTTGCCCAGGATGTGCGAAATTTTTTATTCATTTTTTTTTTTTTTTTTTCTAGGGCATGCAGTTACGGGACCTCATGAATCAGTTCAGAGTTGTATTTCATATTTATTACAGGACCACTAAAAGTGGAATCTGATGCCTCTCATTTAGAGCTACTTCTCTGATGATCTTTAGTCGTCCCCGTATTTACTGGAATCAGTGTTGCATAGAGAGAGAACAGGCACTGACAATGAGGAAATTCTTCCATGATGGCAACATGACTTGTCATGTCGTCATGAGAGTAGAGGCTGTTAGCTATGGGATGGATTTGTTTAATGAGATAAGGAGGAACCGGTGCAGAATAGGAGAGTGTCCTAGTGGGCTTTCAGCACACACACACACACACACACACACACACACACACACACACACACACTCACTGCTCATAAGGCTCAGGCTGTCACACTGTGGTGGGGGATCGAAATCAGAACAGACACCAGATACAGAAGCATTAGTGCCATGCGTCATGCTCTCATTTGGCAAGTGACACTTTATCCTGGTTTACGTGATCTATGTGGGTGGTGTAGAGGTACATACAGTATGTATGTATGCATGTATGTATTAGGACATGTATGTAGTGCATTAGTGTCAGGTTATATGGGTCTTATATGTGTGTCGTATACTGCATGTGTCACTCTCGTAGTCTGTGTGTGGGTTTGTGTATAGTACGCGAGTATATTCGTGAATGTTCTGTGTGTGCTCGTGTGTATTCCACCATACTCTAGCTCTCTGATAAAGATCTGTCAGCTCTTCAGAATGTAGCAGAAATATCAGCAGCACAGTGCAGCATTTTTAGGGCTGGAGCACAGACATGGTGTGAAGACGGTCTGCTGCCTGACCCGCTGAGGCATAGGCTTTGCCCACCAGCGTCGAGGTGGTTCTCAGGGGTTTGGTTGGCAGCGCTGGGGCTTTGAGGGACGACGCATCGCCTGAGGAGAGATAGCTAGCCAGCGTCTCTTCGATCTGGGGCATTGCCCCATAGCCACACTGTCTCTGTCCAACTATATTCGAATATAGTGACACCCTGGGACTGAAAGGGCGGGAAGAATAAGACCTAGCCCACGACCTGGACACATCGGTGCGGAGGCAGTGACGCGGGTTGCAGGAAGCGCTAGGTGGACGAGCCTTCTGCTGATTGGCTGGCCAATCGATTTTGAGCTTGGCGACGGCACGGGTCACTACGTTTAAGAGTTTCTCGAAGAGGACTGCCTGAGGGGTAGTCTCAGGGGGCTCGGAGACCTCCATTTCCACCTCTCCTCAAAGGAAGAGAGCTGAGCACTCTCTTTGAAAAAGGGAAGAAACCGCTGAGAGGCGTGCTTCTGAACCTTGCAATCGGGCGCTGGACCAGGCAAGTGAGGGGGCAAAAGGGACGAGCCTGTCTCAACCCCTCTGCTAAGTTCCACTTTTGAGGCCCAGGTCACTGAACTCCGCTTTGCATTGGCTTAAGTGGGGCCAGAACCACGAGGAGCAGGAGCTCCTCAAAGAGTGCTCTCTGGGAGCAGAGCGTTTGCATTGTCATGCGAGCACAATCTTGGCAGTCGGCGCCCTCGAGAACTGACCTAGCATGCTACGCTCCCAAAGTTTGTGCGTATCTCTCCTCGTGATAGGAGGAAGCAGGGACGAAAGCAGTGATTTGTCTTCTTGGTCGCTTTCTTCCTGTTAAGAAAAAACCTTTTCTTACCTTCCTAGACAAATACTCACAGAGCACTTCCTGAACAACAGAAGCTGTTGAAAATGAAAGTGGTGAGCAGCTTTGACTGTTTGCTGGGCTTGTTTGCTGGGCTTGTTTTTGTGCTTTTTAGTTCTGACTTAGCTGTTTAATCCGGATCTGGACATTCACAACAAGCAAGCTGTTAAGGTTGAAGGGCTTGGGACAGATTTGAAAATGATTTGTGATTCAATTTTGCCAGGTATAAAGTATAATGTATTGATATAGGCAGCTTGGAAAGGGGATGTCCTTGTCAGATTCAGCATTTTGAGGTAATCACTGCCAAGCACTGAGCACAAATTTGGTGGCAATAATGGGCTTGCAAAAGATTGATGTTTGGAGGGAAAACCAGCTTCGAGAAAAGAGCTGTGAAGAATTGAGTTTTGGGGTAACCCCAACTGCCATTTGCCTAGTTGGTGACAAATGGGAAATACTTAAAAGAGTAATTGCAGAGTGGCAATCTTGACTCCTCTTTTTGAGAGAGATCCATAATAGATCTTAAATCAAACTCTATATGTGTATGTACTGTTGTACACTGTAGTGAGCTTGCTGGCTCTGGTGCAAACCAGATGATATGGCATAAACTTTCTTTCGGCTTCTCCCGTTAGGGGTCGCCACAGCGGATCATCCGTATTCATGATCCGCATGTTTGATTTGGCACGTTTTTACGCTGGATGCCCTTCTTAACGCAACCCTCCCCATTTATCCGGGCTTGGGACCGGCACTAAGAGTGCACTGGCTTGTGCAACCCTAATGGCTGGGGTTGGTTCCCTGACCGGGGATCGAACCCAGGCCGCAGCAGTTAGAGTGCCACATCCTAACCACTAGACCACCAGGGAACCACCAGGGATTCTGGCATGATTCTGGCATGATTCTGCAAAATGCTGTGGTGGCCAAGCTGGTTAAATATGCCCTAAATTTTGGTGTCACCAGCAAAGCACCCCATCCAAACACACCTCCTCATCCATGCTTCACAGTGCGAACCACATATTTAGGAACTATTTGTTTCCCCTTTTTAAGACTAACAAAGGCACTGCTGTCAGAAGTAAAATAAGCAGACCAAAGGACAGTTTTTTTTTTACCTTGTCTTTCTTGCCCCAAGCAAGTCTCTTCTGCTTGTTGTTCTTCCAAAGTAATGGTTTCACACATGTTACATTCTCACTTTCTGCTGAGTTAGTAATACACACAACACAAGAAATGCTAATTTCCTAATTGTTAACACAGCTATCACAATTACAACACGTGGGAAAAGACAAAAAAAGACAAAGAACAAGAAATGTTGCAGTTGTTAAGGATTTCATTATTTAGTGCTGGTTCTAGACTGAGCATCACCCTTCTTTCAGGATATACTATATATACAGTAAAACCCCGTTGTACGAGCAAACGGAGATACGAGCGACCTCGCTCGCAAAACTTTACCCTATTTCACGAGCAAATTTCGAAGGCACGAGCAAACCCACGCTGCCGGTTCCCCGCTTTCGGCGGAGGGTCGCATCAGCCGCTTAGTTGATGACGTATCACTCGGTCTCTCTCGTTGTTCAGTGCAGCAAATACGTAACTTTTTTTTAGTGTTATATTTTTATTTCAGTAGAAATCTTGAAAAATGTCTCCCAAGAAAATCAGTGATGGTGCTGTGAAAACGAAAGTAAATAGAATTACCATTGAAACCGAGAAGGTTACGAGCGTGGTGCGCGTCTCACACTCGCAATCAACCACTACCACATGGGGTTAGGGTTAAATGATGTTTACATTACGGTCATTTGCGGCGTATTTGTTTGTTAAAATAGGCTACAAATACGTTTTAAGTGCAGAAATAATCGATCGAATGAGATCTCGGAACGAATTAAATCGTTTTTACATTCATTCCTATGGGGAATATTAGTTAGAACGTACAAGCAAATGGACCTACAAGCAATTTTCAAGAACGAATTATGCTCGTCCAACGGGGTTTTACTGTATATATATATATATATATATATATATATATATATATATATATATAT
>JAAIIK010000092.1:392890-411154 GCA_014706435.1 Silurus glanis | reverse complement strand
TATATATATATATATATATATATATATATATATATATACACATATCATCGTCATAATATCCAATGTGTGGTAAACTGCAAAATGAATTAACTAATCAAAAAGTTTAACAAGGATGTGCATACTATCTATATCATTGTTGAATGACTTCTAATTACCGTATTTTTCGGACTATAAGCCGCTACTTTTTTCCTACGCTTTGAACCGCGGCTTAAACAACGAAGCGGCTAATTTATGAATTTTTCCTGGGTATTTTTCTTGGCAACAGCGTTATGGGTTAGTCAAAGAAACTTAGAAATGAGCATCAGAAAATAATAAGGACATAATCCTCGTCTTGAACACATGCAGTAATACCGGGAGAATGCAGTGGCATGCTATTCCCAAAATACCGCTATGCTCCTAAAGGAAGCGCAACATATTTCACCCGTTACACCGTGTGTAACGTGTCTTTCGTTAAAGCCTGTGTAAAGTTCATTAGTGTAGACACCTGCGGCTTATAGATAGGTGCGGCTTATTTATGTTAAAAATAAAAATATTTGTCAAATTCAGTGGGTGTGGCTTATATATGGGTGCGCTTTATAGTCCGGGAATTACGGTATCTCATTTATACAACTGAGCTGGTGAGGGGCCGTGCTCAAGCGAATCGCAGCTTGGTGGTGCTGGAATTTAAAAATCACATCCTTCTGCCATCTTAGCCAAAGAGCTATGCCACCCCTAATTTAGCTTCTTTGGTACGTTCCTGAAGAAACTCTAGCAGTTGTTTGTCACGACCATGCAAATCATGCAGGTCGCTTTGCTAAACGAGCAACGCAAATGAATGTTGTGATAATTATTTCGATGGATTCATTTAAAATGATGACTCCAGAGGAAACGTTTTGCTAGCATACTTTAAATTCCATGCATATTTATTGATTCTAGTTGTTAAAGGCCATCAGGAAATATTAACAGCGTTTATATTACCCCATTACATTTTTTATTTTTTTTGACCACATTAAAATTGTGCTTACAGAGCTGTGTAAGTGTTGTGCTGCATCAGTAAGCCTCATCATAATAATATAATAACAGTTAATGGCACATGGTTTACAATGATTTCAAATTTCCCAAATGTATTCATTTCTAAACTAGGCTTAAAGTATAAAAAAAAGCATAAAAAATGGAGACGGATACAATGTGTTGTATTGTATTAACATTATTTTCTACACTTCATCGTTTTTTAAATGGATTTAATAAGAATTATATAGCAAGAATTTGCAAGGAAACAACCATCATATTTTATACTGTATATATTGTATTGTTTTTTTTGTGTATTTTATACTATATACCGTAATTTCCGGACTATTAAGCGGAAAATACGGTATACAATATCTAACAAAAGTGATTACTTCTCAAGGGACAATACTATAGAAATGAAACTTGGATATATTTTTAGAGGAGTCAATGTGCAGATTGTACAGCAGTATAGATTTACTGTCCTCTAAAAATAACTCAACATACACCATTATTGTCTAAATAACTAAAAACAGAAGTGAGTACACCCTCAGTGATAACAGCTGTACGACGTGTAACCGTGCAAAGCCACACGTACTATTCTTCATGTTCATGTTTTTGTCTGCTGGTCAGGATGTCTGCTTTGGGTACATTTCTCTCATACTTACCACTGGATGATGAACATGGCAACTCGTGGCAAAGAACTCTCTGAGGATTTGAGAATCGGAATTGTTCCTCTCCACAAAAGATGGCGGAGGCTATAAGAAGATCAGTAACACACTGAAACTGAGTTACAGTACAGTTGCCAGGGTTATAAAGAGGTTTTCATAAAAGGGGTCCATTTAGAGCACACCGCACAAGGGTCGATCAAAAAAAATTGAGTTCTCGTTCGGTGCGTCAGGTGCAGAAGATGGCTTTATGTATACTGTATACATAGAGAGATAGAGAGAGATACCCTTTGGCTTTCAATTCTAATGTTTGCACATTTTTTTCCCCTAGGGTAAGAGTCAGGAGTATGATTAACGTAAGTATATTAAAGTAAGTATTGGGACAACTGTTCCTGGGGTACTGTTTCTTAACATTAAAACATACAGTTAGTGATCATAGCGATCAGTAGTTAGCAAACTCTGATTTAGCATCCGTGTACACTGTACGTACAAACGTATTGGGACACCTGACTTTCCCCAGACATGTGTAGTTCTTCCCCAAATTGTTACACACATTTGGAGGTACACACTTCAATAGGAAGTTTTTAATGCGTTAGCACAGGGGTCACCGACATGAGTCGCCCGCAGGGCCTTTTCTAAAAAATAGCTCACCATAGCGCCGCTTACCAGTGAGCTGCATCAAATCTTTTCATGCTATTTTTTTTAAATCACACTTGCATTGGTATAAAGTTATATATAGTTATATAAGTTTATATAAGTTATATAAATAAAGTTTTGCATATACCTGCAAAATGAAAAGCCCTGGTTTGACTTGAACATCCTCATATTAAAGAGTATGGCACACCCATGCGTAGAGCAGACTCTCCAAAAAATGTTGACTATTAGTCCAAGAGCAATGCTCAGTATTATGCTAAAAGCACTCATATTTCTTTCGGCTAGTTTTACAGAGGATTTCCTAATGTCCAGCTTCCTGGCAAGTCTTTTGTATGGTTACTGTAAACAATTTCCTCTTCTCAGCTATGGACCTCTCTAGCTTCTTGAGCGTTACCCTTTGCTTACCCAATCACTCACGTTTGGTGCATGACCTTCTCTAAAGGGGAGTTGCAGTTGTTCATTTATACTGAATTCATATTACAAGGCACAAAAGGATTTCTAGTTTATTAGTGCATTCTTGAGCTAATGATTAAAAGTAGGCTCTTTTCTGCCTGTCAGTTCTGTTGCCTCAGTAAACGTGTGCATCAGCTCGCTTACAGCAGCTCCAATATTAAAAAGTGATCTATAACTATTATTTTGGTAAATTATTGAAATCGTCTTATTTAAGCACGTTAACATGCTTCCATGGTAACTGTGATTGAAGGGTATCTGCAAGAGTGAAGAGTTTATAGGACTGCGGTGAGACCTGCGATGTTGTGCGTTTTAGAGAAAGTGGCATTGAGTAAAAGACAGGAGGTGGAGCTGGAGGTAGCAGAGCTGAAGATGTTGAGGTTTTCGTTGGGAGTGACGACGATGGACAGGATTAGAAACGAGTTTATTAGAGGGACGGCGCATGTGGGACATTTTGGTGACAAGGTGAGGGAGGGGAGATTGAGACGGTTTGGACATGTGCAGAGGAGGGACATGGGGTATATCAGTAGGAGAATGCTGAGGATGGAGCCACCAGGAAGGAGGAAAAGAGGAAGGTCAAGGAGGAGGTTTATGGATGTGGTGAGGGAAGACATGCAGGTAGTTGGTGTGAAAGAGGCAGATGTAGAGGACAGGGGGGTGTGGTATTTTATTTTTTTTTAAATAAAAGTGTTAATAATTAGTTTTTAATCATTTGGAATGTAAAAAACAGAAGAGAGAGCCAAATCAATATTTGGTGTGACTACCCTTTGACTTTCAATTCTTGTTTGCACATTTTTTTCCCCTAGGATCAGAGTCAGGTGTATGATTAACCAGTTATACCAAGCAGGTGCTAATGATGAGAGAGAGAGAGAGAGAGAGAGAGAGAGAGAGAAGTAAGTAAGTAAGTATTGGGACAACTATTCCTGGGGTACTGCTTCTTAACAATAAAGAACCCCAGGCCTCCTCATCATACATCAGTACCTGATTTTGCTCACAAGCAGATGTCAAAATCTAGTGGAACATCTTGCCAGATGAGTGGAGGCTATAAAGGCAGAAAATGAGGACTAAATGTTGAATGGGATGCTCAAAGGTACATTTCTACAAACTTTCGAAAGCTCAGGGGTAGCTCAGTGGTTACGATGTTGGACTTCTGATCCAAAGGTCATGAGTTTAAATTCCACCACCACCAAGTTGCCACTGTTGGGCCCTTGAGCAAGGCTCTTAACTCGCAAATGCTAGGTTGTATAATTAAGATAAGTAGCTCTGGATAAGGCGTCTACTAAATGCCATTAATGTCAATTGTCTATATATTTCCACGGGGGTTTCCCCACTCTTCATCCTTTGAACCAGTTCATACTGTATGAGAAGTACCTTAGTGGTCATATTTATCATCATGCCTCACCGGCATTGATTGCGTGTCAGACACTTTTTCCACATTAGACAGCAGCAATAACAAGGACATCACAGGGGTCTCACCACTGAGTCCAACAGAATCACTGTTACAGAAGCACAAAGACTCTTTGCCTCTACCAGAGAACAAGCACATTTTTATTGACTAGTAAATATTGTTCACTGCTTGTGTTTCCATGTCAGAGGAACAGACACTTATGTATTATTAACACACTTATCACATCAGCGGTAAAAGTGGTCCTGTGGGTTTATCCCAATATCGCAATACAAAGTGTATTGAAATAGAAAAAAAAAGTCATCTGATTGTCTGGATGCGTATAATAAAAAACCATCAACCGCAACATGTTGTGGGATTGGTCTTTTCATAAACGACAGTAATTTGAATTGTTAGCAATTTGATGTATTTCAGCCTTGTTTATTTAGTGAATGTGTCTAACAGTGGGCATTATTTCTTTTATTTAATAAAGTATGCACATCTGAATCCTGTTCATAAAGATAGCAAACTCTGCCCTGAATTCTCAATTGAGATTTTGGCTTTGACCGGGCCATTCTAAAACTGATTCATGAGTGTGAACAACTTCAATGTAGATCTTTCTTTCATTATTCTTAGGGTCGTGGTCTCGTTGAAAGTTTAGCATCCACCCCAGTATCATATCTCTTACAAACTAGAGTAGATTTTCTTCTTGGATTGCTCTGATTTTTTTTTTGGTGAATATAATGCTTTGTGTCTGAGTGTCTGCACTATGCTGGTCCTGAGAATGTCCTTCTCCATTGTGAGATGGTTAAGAGGTTAAAGGGGTTAAGGTATAGAGTGCTGGCTCGTATGGTTATGTGTAAAATTCCCAGCACCACCAAGCTGCTACTGTAAGCAAATGTTGTATATGCAATTCCTTTTAAATTACAGTTATCATTGCTCTCTTGGTTACTTCACTGATGAATCTCATCCCTAGCCTGTCATTGACTTTTATTGAATGGCCATCTCTGGTTATGGAAGTGCAACCTATTGGCTTCCTGTTGTTCTACATTCAGGTGCTATTGTGTATGTTGTCTCAGGTTTTCCAGGAACAGGGTTTTTTTTATTTTATTTTTATATATATATAAAGTTGGGACACTGTACAAATTGTGAATAAAAAAGGAATGCAATCATTTCTCATAAACTTATATTTTATTCACAATTTGTACAGTATCCCAACTTTTTTGGAATCAGGTTTGTAGATTACAGTTCCAGGTTGTTTTTCTACACAAGCTGTAAAGGTTCATTGGGCGGGGAAGTTAAGCAAGAGACTCCAATACTTCATGCTTTCAATTAGAATGGAAGAAAAGTCATTTGCAGACTGGAATTTGAAAGCATGTATTAGGGTTGAAACAGGTGAAACAAACAATTATTATTTTTTTGATAATGCATTCATTTTTCAGGGTAAGAAGAGATTTTACAAAAAAAAAAAATTCTACTCTTAACACTGTTCGCTATTCCAATGATTGTGCAGTAACCGCTTCCGTAATTATCTACCTTAACTAGTGCAAAATGATATTGTTAATTGACTGATTTGTTCAATAATATCATTCATTGGTCAGATAAGCATTGAAACACTGGATCTAATATAAATGATGTGAGTATTTGGATATTATACTTGGAATACTTGGATATGTAGAGTGATCTGGTCAATAATCACCAATAATACCACTGGCATTGATGTTTTCTGTTACTGGTGACTGTGTGTGTCCAAACCATGGGTTGTCGATGTGTGGAGTCTATGCATGTGTGTGTGTGTGTGTGTGTGTGTGTGTGTGTGTGTGTGTGTGTCTTTGTATATCTCTGTGAAGAAAGCATGAAAAAAATTGTGTGAGTAAAGAAATGAGAAAAGGGAGTTGGCAAATGATTGCGAAGGCACTTACCCTACACCCCCCCACCCCCCCCACACACACTCATCACCTACTCCAGCCCGTCAACATTTTTTGCAGCTCATCAGCTCTTCAAGGCTACGATAAGAGAACCCTACAGCCTGACCGCCCGTCTGAGATTTGCTACTTACTGACACACACACACACACACACACACACACACACATCGGTTTTATTACCAACTCTACTCCAACAGCCCAAACTGATGGCTTGACAAGAGCACAGCTCCCAAGCAGGCTTCTCTAATAGGCAGTATAAAGGCTGACCGCTGACTTTCACACAGACATGCCACCTGTTTAAGGCCTTATAAAGAAAATGTGGATTCTGTGTATGGATGCCAAGCAATGTTGGAAGAAGAGCCAACTGAGACCAAGGGCTCCGAGCACTTGGCAAGGTGCCAGCTTCGTTTCCTTTTTAACGAACGACGCACTAGGTTCAACGATCTCAAACGAGCAGAGGAGTAATTGTGTTAAAGTTATGCGTTAAAGAATTTAATGGGGATGGAGTGGCCATGTGTGGCCTGGTCTATTCCACAGACTGTTAAGTAGAGACTTTATGTATGTCTCTCTGATATGTTTTACCAATACAAAGAAATTGGTCGAAATGAAATCCATTGAGGAACATTAAAGTGCAAAAGTGTCTTAAATGTTGCACACCACGGACCAGTTTTGTTTTGTAAAATATTCCTGTGGTGGGGTTGTGTGTGTGTGTGTGTGTGTGTGTGTGTGTGTGTGTGTGTGTATCATGGTCATGCCATATGTACATTTCGATAGTGGATACTTTTTTAAGGTAAATAAAATCACAATAAATAATATAGTGTCATATCTGTAGACATTTTCCCCAGGACGTTCTTTTGCCACTGTTGATCATCTGGGTACTGGGTTGCGACCTGGTGGTTTAAGAACTCTCAAAACCAAATCTAACTTTCCCAAACACCGGATTTAAATTTATACATTCAGTAATAAATAAACGCTAACCTTCATAGTAGGCTGATGTTCGTTTTAGCTGTTCACTGTTTCACTGTTGTGTAAAAGATGCCCTTATGACTATTTCTGTTCTTATTATAACATGGAAACACCCAGAGAACAGACTTGTGCCCAGAAAATACGAACCATAAATGTTTTACTTTAATGCACACACACAAAAAAAAATAAGAATAAGCTAAAAACATATATTCGAGGATTACTTTTTAACTGGACATACACTCACTGAATACTTTATTAGGAGATTCTGTACAAATGCATCTGGGGCTTTATGTGAAGGACTATGGATTAAAGGTGAGGTGAATTACAACAGCCCAGATTTTACCCAATGTATGGTAGAGTAGTACTCACTAGACTCGCGAGCTTCTGAACATCTCCTTATTAATGTCATTTTCAGATCTTTTCAGCCAATCGTGTGGCAGCGGTGCGCTGCTTAGAATGATCTAGATGCAGGCCAGTAATTGTGGGTAACATTGACATCAACCATCAGTGTGGAAGAAAATTTGATCTCAGTGTTTTTGACTGTGGCATGATTGCTAGTGCCAGACGGGTTGGTTTGTGTATTTCAATAAATGCTGATCTCCCGGGATTTTCACACACAACACATGGTGCAAATATCCAATGAAAGAAAGAATAAAAGAAAAGAAAGAAGTTGGAAATGTGCCTTTGTCTGAATTTTTCAATTGGTGAGGCTCACTGAATGCCTGAATGCTGAGGATGGAGCCACCATGATGGAGGAAAAGATGAAAGCCAAAGAGGAGGTTTATGGATGTGGTGAGGGAAGGCATGTTTGAAAGAGACAGACGCAGAGGACAGGGGGGTATGGAGATGGATGATCTACTGTGGTGACCCATAATGGGAGAAGCTGAAAGAAGAAGAAGAGGAAGATACAATGATATTAGTGCAAGATGTGTGTGTAGAGAATGTCGGATATTTACATTTACAATATAGAATATGTATAGTATTTAGTTCAGCTAATTGTGTATAGATACGCATCAATCACTACTCATATTGTATCTCACAGACTATTGGGCCAAAAGTCAACTCAAACTGGGTGCATGAACACAATAAAGGGTTCCATTGTTCTTCAGAGGCCATCCTGGTCACGGGATCTGAATCCAGTTGAACACCTTTTTGGTGTGTAGAACAGGAGAACACAGCATGATCGTTTTTTAAGGCTCTGGCATGAAGAAGCTGGTGTTGGCTCTATGAGGATCTGAAATGTTGAGCTATTTTATGAGTCGCTCAGGAGCTCCTGGTTCCACAAGGTCAACTGACTGTATTAGACTGTAGAAAGGACGTTACTCATAATCACACACACACTCCGGTGCTCATGTTAGTTCTCACTCTCCGGTGTTTTGTATTGTTTTAAGATTTATAATCACACTCTTGATATCACCCAAATGAGGATGGGTTCCCCATCTGGTTCCTCTCAAGGTTTCTTCCTCATTCATCTACGGGAGTTTTTCCTTGCCACAGTCACACAGGCTGCTCATCAGGGATAAATACACATCATTCACTTCTTAAGCTCTGTAAAGCTGCTTTGAGACAATGTCCATTGTGAAAAGCACTGATTCACTTTGTCACCAGAACAAGCCTTTTCTAGCATGCATGGACTCACACCAGCTCCCTGACAACACAAAGACTGTCTCATCATTTCTGATATCTCTTCCCAGGTGACACAACGTCCTCATTCCGTCACCTTCAAAGAGAGACCAAGATGCATACAGGCTCTCCATTAAGGTCTACTAGAGGGCACTATTAGGGGATGAGATCTTATCAAGGAGATGAAGCAGAGACATATGTTTCATGCTGAGATTCTCTGTGTATGTCTCTCAGTCTTCTTGGTGTACAACTGAAGCTTTAGTATCTTCTGATGTACTACTTAACAAGTAGACCCCTGATTTCCACAAGTGTATAATTTGTATGCTTTGAATACATTGGCTATTGATGGCTATTGGTTGCATTTGAAGGTTTTATATAAATCCTGTTGCATTCAAACAATCATCATCATCATCATCATCATTATTATTATAATTAATAATAATAATAATAATATTCATATTATTATCATCATCATTATTATTATTATTATTATTATTATTATTAATAATAATAATAATAATAATTATTATTATTAATTATAATAATAATAATAATGATGATGATAAGAATAATTATTATTATTCTTATCATCATCATCATTATTATTTTTATAATTAATAATAATAATAATAATAATAATAATAAATTATTATTCTTATTATTATCAGCATCATCATTATTATTATTATCATTATTAATAATAATGATAATAACAGTAATAATAATTATTATTAATTTAATTTATTATTATTATTATATTAATATTAATGATAATAACTGTAATAATAATAATAATAATAATAATAATTATTATTATTATTAGTAGTAGTAGTGGTATTATAAATATTATTAATAGTATTATTATTAATTTATTTTTATTAGTGGCAGTAGAAGTAGTAACAGATATAGTAAAAGTAGTAGCAGTATATACATTAAGAACACACATTTTTTCATGTTCACTATTTCTTGAAATATTGAATAAAATGCAATATTTCATTGTCTCACCTCAAGAACTGTAGGCTGCTTCTAATAAGAGTTAGAGCTCATAAAGCAAAAATGCTTGTTTCATATTATAAAAGCCATTTAATTGACTGAGCTTTAGTGATATGCCTTGACATTTATAACATTAATTACATCTAATTAAATATTAACTCTAGTTTCTTTTTTAATTTAAACAATATCTGAAATTGACTACTCTTTCTAACCCTATAATTAAAAAAAAAAAAAGTCAAGAGAA
Organism: Silurus glanis; assembly: GCA_014706435.1. Lineage (NCBI taxonomy): Eukaryota > Metazoa > Chordata > Actinopteri > Siluriformes > Siluridae > Silurus > Silurus glanis. The sequence continues at coordinate 401,261 of JAAIIK010000092.1, read as the reverse complement.
CTCGGCCTATCATTAGCGATCAGATTCTTTTTCATAAGTTTCGAGTAGCAGATGGCTAATGAAACCATTTCGATATTCAATCTTAACTGGCACTAATTCTGAGAGGGAAATAATGCTTTACTGCTGTAATGATCTTGAAACTTAATAGCAAACTTCACATAATTCAGTTTTAGTCGTTAAAAGTCAGTAAGCTTGGAGATATTTATGTGTACGTAATGAATGAGCTCGGCTGCTTTCATACGGTTTGAATGGTGGTTTTCGTTTTGACTGAGTAGAATTGAGATTTAAACGTTGAATGAAATAAATAATTCCAATATTTTAAGCATGTATTTACCGAATTTTACTGTCTAGGATTCATGCTTTGTCACATATATATCCTCTGTGAGCTTAGAAAACACAGCACACACTCTCACACACACATATATGGAGTGAACAAGTCTCTGATCTAAAGGCCAATTCACACACCAAGTGTTTCTGAAGTGTTTCTGCTCACACATCTTACTGTACACATATGCTAACATTTTAACCGACATTACAATACATAGCAGTTGAGTCGAATGTGTGATTCGTGCAAATAAAAAAACGCAGCCCATTTGCTCTGCCATCTTTATTCGCTTGCGTGTGTAGGCGGAGGGTAGACTTAAAAAGTTCATGCGCATCATTTTGAAATCTATGCTGTTTCACTTGAGCATTTGAACTGTCCACATGTTCCATTAAAGAAGAAAGTTGCTTTTTCTGTTTACTTACAAGTAGGTGTCACATTAATGCTGTTATGTCACATGGAGGCGGGAAGCAGATGCAAGTCCATATACATTTACAGTGCAAATACATAAAACACCGAAATCAAGACACAGAACAAAGCGACGTGACACGTGACTTGCAGTGGCTTGTATGAAACGTGGGTCCTGTCCATAATCTTGAAACATGTCATGATACAGATATAAACAAAAGGGACATCATAAGATTCGCATGTTTTTTTTTTGATCATCCCATTCCACATTTAGTCCCTATTTGCTGTTATAATAACCTCCACTCATCTGGGAAGATGTTCCACAAGATTTTGGAGTGGAGATTTGTGCTCCAAGGATTTTAAGAAAGTCAGGTACTGACGTAGGGTGAGGACGTGTTCCAATTCATTCGTCAAAGATGATCAGTTGAGGTCAGAGGTAAGATCTTCCACTGCAACCCATGTATATCATATCTTCAGCTGGCAGTTGTGTGCTGTAACAATTTGGGGAAGAACCACATATGGCTGGAAAGGTCAGGTGTCCAAATCTTTATTGTTGAATGTAACATGCATTATTTAACCTTTTTTATTCTTTAAATGAAACCTGGCTTTTTTTTTTTTTTTACAGGATTTTTTGACAATGAATTTTTTTAAGCTTTTTTTTGGACACGCCTAAGAACTGCGCATTTTTGTTTTGCCCATAATTTTACTCAAATGATTATCAAACATTTGCTAATCCAAAACCAACATCAAGCAAGTGTGATCAGGAGTACAGAGACCCCTGGGTCCATGCAGCACAGTCAGAGGTATGAGGCACATGTCCACACATAGTTTGTACAGATTGTGAAGAGAGATGTAAATAAGCTGCATCCACTATGTGCTATAGTGTGTATGTAGGTATGTAAAGGTAAAACCTGGCAAAATATCTTCAGATAGCTTTGTGAAGAGAACGAGTGCTCACAGAGATTCGGTGTGTGCATGTGTTACTTCACGTTTTATTTCTGATTCCGGAGGTGCTGATTGCCTCGCCATGTGTTGATAGGAACTGGCAATATATACTCTTCCTTCTACTGATTTCCAAAGAAACACGTGCAATATATGGGATATATAGTCGTTAACATGAGCGCTAGCAAATTCTTGCTAAATGTCATTTCGAAGACGTTACATGTACTCTTGATGCCAAAAAAAAAATCACAATTGTGATCCTGGTGTGATATTAGCATCCTTTTCATCGTTAGCATCACATATTAGCATCATTAGCAACATTTAGGGTTGAGATCGGAAATAGTGTGTCGAATTGATTCAATGTCAATTGATTCAAAGGGTTTAAATGTACTGTAAATGATCTGTCTGATTTTGATAAAAGACAGAATGAACTGAACAGTAGCCTTGCTAATGAGTTCATCGTTCAATTTTTCAAGAGAAACTCTGGGTTCCTGAGGTAAAAATGGTGCGTAGAATGAATCCTTCTTTTCAATATACGGTTTGTCCTCACTGCTACAAATGCACATGTGATTCAACTATAGCTTCTATAGCTTCTATAGTGAAACCAGGGAAGATTTTTTTTTTTCCTTGCTCCTACACAAATTCTTCAAACATGAATAAAGCCACCAAAAAGCAGTGGTTATAGTCACAAAATTAAGCTAGATTGTTTTATTCACTGTGCACCCAAATATGGCTTTTTTGAAGAAAAAAAAAAAATGTGGCAGCGAGGCACATTGGCATGGCAGGTAGCATTGCTGCCTCACAGCTCCAGATTCCCCTGGTCCGATTCTGAATTCGGGCTTCTGTTTATGTAGAGTTTCAGTGCATGTCATTAGGGAAACAAGCCATGCTGAACTGCCCCTGGGTATGAATGTGTGTTTGTGTAAATGGTATAAATTTGTGTGTTGCCCTGAGATGGTCTGGGATCCCATCCAGGGTGTATTCCTTCCTCACACTCTGGGGATCTTGAGCTGCTGTAACACAGAACAAAAAAAAAAAAAAAAAAAAAAAAAAAAAGGCTCCTGAAGATGAACGAATGAAATTGACGGTGTGTTGAATAATGATAGTGTAGCAGTAATTACGGTGCCATCTTGTTAGACAGAACATTCTTCTTTGGTCAGACTATGTTTGTAGAATGAATTCCTGAAGAATTTCTCCAGGCCAAATATCATATTCCCAGTCCTGCTCTCCTTCTTGTGAATAGTTACTTTGGTTGCCCCTCAGGAAGCTGCAGGATATTTGTAACTTTGTAGTATAAAGTGCATAATGTGTACTGTATACTGTACAGTATATTCCAATGCTGTGTACTGTATATATAATAACTGTTTATTTTAAAATGGTAGAAATTTTGATTCGCACAAATAGTGATTGTACAATTTTTGCATTTGCGTTGTACAGACAGTTGAAATTCCCAGCAAGTTGCTGATGCTGTGGTTGAGGTTTTGATTAGGGTTTGGTCAGGTGTAGGCATTAATTAACTGCACCATTATTTATATCCATGAAAAAGCAGCAGGTGAACAAACATTTGATGCGGTACGTCTTTGAGCTCTGGCTAGCTAAGAGATGTGTGTCAGTCTTTCATCTGAGTTAGCATTGCCTCAGGGACCAGGCAGGAGGTTCCTCCACATATTCCCTTGCCACTGATCATAAAGGAGAACTAGCATTTGGACTGCAAAAGCCAAGGAATGCAAATATTTTCTGATGTCAATGAATTATAGACAAAATCAATCCAAATACAATTTAGTATACTGGTTTTGTATATTCTAACTGTTTCCACGGGGGTTTCCTCCAGGTTCTTTGGTTTCTTATCACCTCCCAAAAGATTTTCCCAAAAATGTATGAAACCAGTAAACAACTGTAGAGTGTGAAATATTTAGAAAATAGAAAAAATACTGGTATCAAAATGGTATGAAAAGTAAAATTAAAGACCTCAAAACATATAAAGAGATACAAAAAAAACAATAAAAACCCAAGTGCACAATATTACACAGTCTATCAGAAAACTCAGTTCTGTATGCAATATATATGAACCAACAACTCAGTCACATACACTATGTTTTCGTTGGGGCCCAGTTGGTGCACATGCGCAGTGTGAAGGGTTAAAGAAATCCTCTTAAGCACAAACTTGGAAAACAATCACTTACATCCATCCAAGGAAACCAAGATGAACCGTGAACAGCATCAAATCACTGTGAAGAATTCCCTCAGCAACAATGCAACAAGTCCAGTCGCAAAGTCCCAGGTCCAACTGGATCCCGTCTGCAGTCACTGTTCACACACGTTGCTAATGCGATAGCTGCTAGGCCTTGATTACATGTGATGGTGGTTTATAAACAGGCAGTGACATGAAATAAACTTGAACTTCAAAAAGAAAATCAAACGATATAAACCGTTAAGATGAAAGTTCCGTTACACTTTGGGCCGTAATATTTCAAAGAATATACTCGGCCTCCAAAAGATGTTACCCTCTGTCTCCTGTAGCACACGCAGTCTCTTCACACCATGTGCATTGACTCTCTTGACCTTTAACCTTTTTGGTCAACAGTCATTGGCCAACAATAATACATTTATCAAATTAATTTTCTGGATATAAAATAAACCCATATCTGAACAAAAACCAAACAATGTGGCATGTAATATTACATTTTAAAATAGAAATAAAATAAATAAATTGTCATAAAACATTGGAAACAAAGCACATTTTTAAAGGTTCCTACATCACTACATCAAGATTTTCCTAAACGTGAATGAAAAAATCAAATGAATTCGTGTGCAAATGAAATTCTATTGGCAAAAGGTGAGATAAAGATCTGATGAACCGTATCTTGTCTTGTTTTACCCAAGAGACGGTTACAGAGGAATCAGCTGAATGCACAAAGCTTGTATATCTAAGTATGGTTTATCCTGCTAAATTTTGAAGTAAGAATCTCTGGCTGCTATCTTCACTTTGTCACGTACACCAGATGGTAAGCAGAATCTCAAGATATGGAGAAAGGAATGGGTTCAATCGTGTAAACCTGAGTCGTGTCCCTCAAACAGAAAATGGTTTGCAACACCACAGATGCAACAGTTTTGCGAATACAAGTTCAGTTAATCTGGTCACAGTCAGGTCACACACAGTCAAATTCATCAACATAAACTATATGGAGAAAAGTAATGGGATTCATGACCGGCCATACTGTATGTGATTCTTCGGCAAACTGTTACCACAGTTAGAGGCACACAACTGTATAGAATTTCTACTTCACTTGAACCAGGATACCCAAATATGTTCCAGCATGACAATGCCCCTGTGCACAAATCCAGATTGATAAATGATATAGTTTACATACTGTAGAAGTTCAAGATCTTGAGTGGTCAGCTATAGAGCTCTTGTAGCTGAATGAGCACAAATCTCCACAAACACTCGTAGAACATCTTTCCAGAAGAGTGGATGTTATTATAAGAGCAAATGTGCACTAAATAACATAAAATGTGCTAAATCAAGTTCAAAAGCACATACCAAACTTGTGGTTAGATGTACACAGACTTTTGTCTATACAGTGTATATGGTTATATATACGTTTGAAGATGGAATAAGAAACAGAATGAGTGACATTTGGCAACATAAATCAGACACATCTTTTGTACTTTACTGATATATAAAATTCAATATGCTCAACATGAGATGTTGACGCTTTTCCTCTTCTTCCAGTTTTACTGTCATTTTTACAAATTTTGGACTCTACAGCATGCTATAGTTATAAATATAGGTGCCATGTCTCCATCATATTGGACAGTCATAGCATATGAAAATAATAAAACCAATACTGTATGCATCTGTGGCAGATCAAGTCTACCTACCAGCCATGAATAGGGACACACATTACACATTAAAAGGTATAAAATGAGTTTTCACACACATACAGACATTCTGCAAGCTCAGACTGCCAGCTGTATAAGTGCTGAATCCGAACCACTTGTCAGGTTAAAATAGCAGGTTTTCTCAATATTACTGTGCTAATGAACAAACAAGTTAATACCTTCCTGTGCACTAAAAAAGAGAGAGGAAAAAACCCTACCCAGGCTTAAATATGGCAAAATATAAAGCTTTTAATGGTTTTAACAAGTCATTGGTCAGGAAAGCAGCACAAATTAAACATTGATTTACATTATACATTTATATCATTAGGAAAAATTTGTTATTCAGAGTGACTCACAGCGGATTTATTTATACAACAAAGCAGTTTAGGGTTAAGGGTCTTGCTCAAGAACCCAGCAATGATAAAGCTTGGTAGTGCTGGGATTTAAATCCTAACTCCTATCAGAAGCTTAATGTCGTAACCCCTGCGCTACCATTAACCTGGTTTCTTCAAGGCGAGCTAATATTGTACAGTCTGCACATTTTTTTTTTTTTTTAACCCAGCATGTGTTGAATTTGACATCAAACTTTTAAACGATTATATAATAAATAATTTGATATATAAAAGCAGTAAGAGCAAACAAGCAAATGGTGCCATGTGTCAGGTGCAGGAGATGGCAGACGCAAATGCAGATTTAAAACATTCCAATATGCAAAAACAAGAACAAGCATATCATAGACAAGGCTGTGGACAATAAAAAGACGTGTATGCACAAAAACAAAGACAATGAGAATGGCTTATAAAAGGCTTGACAATGAGACATATGTATATATATATATATATATATATATATATATATATAAACCAGATGCTAAGTAGGGGTGCTAATTAGGGAGAACACAGAACAGGTGATGGGTAAATGTAGTGACTGTTGAGTCTCAGAATGTTTCATTCTTGCTTTTTTTTTTTTTTTTTGCCTAATTCATTATTTTGAAAGAGAGGAAAGGTGCTTTATACTTCTCTCATGCACTTTACAGCACAGTGATTGATTTTTTATTTTTTTTTAATTTACATATCCCAGTGATGTTAGAAAGCTAGGGTCAGCCCCCTGGAGCACAGAGGATTCAAGAAGGGTCCCAAGAATGGCAGCATGGCTTGAATCCCCGACCTTCTGATCAGTAACCCAGATCCTTAACCGCTAAGCGACCACCTCCACTACGACCCACCAATTTATTTGCCTTGGAGTTTTGCCTTGGTTTATTGAATATATACATAATATTGCCCATTCTCTTTCCTATTCTAAAAAAGCGTTAAAAAAAGAAATAGTTCGACCCAAGAGCTATTTGAATTTCACTTTCTGATTTGTCGACTTGTGCTCTCATGGCAATGATTTCACATGTTTCCACAACAAACCACCGTATCCAGCAGCCCTGCGTTATATTATATTTAAGGACGTCTCCTGTCGAGATCTGCTGTCGCTTTTAATGAACAAACTGGAACCTGCTGAGATCAGTGTGTGTGTTGCATTAATTACTGCCACATGATTTACTGCCGTTCTGCGAAACGCGACTGAACGCCGGAGCATGTCGTGATTGGGAAAGTTCGTAATCGTGAACACTGGTGCAAGGATTTGGGTTTAAAACCAATTAATCACATATTATTTATTTATTTAAAAATATACGACTGTCATTGGTTGCATTTCCTGAAATTTTATGAGCTCAGAATTAGCAAATGCTAGCAAACACCTTTTTATACTAGCATGCATACTAATGGCATAGGTACATTAGGACAGCAAAAAAAATATATGTTCAATCTTTTGATGGGAAAACAGGGTTAAACTTTCAAAGTAGTCTGGATCTCATGTATTCTGTATACTATATTATGTTATATTTATGTGAAATTTGTACATATTATGCTGCGAAGGATCTTTGACTTTTAATTGGCAGCACAGTCATGAAATCATCGTTCTGAGCATGCCCTTTTTAAATTATTATTGAGCTTAGCAATTAGAAAGACAAATGCTACCTGTGAAAATGTTCACTGTCAAAATATTGGACGTTTTCCCGTCTTCAACCGGGATACCGAAAACTATATCATTTGCATATAATGCAGACGGCGGGACTGAAATGAGTTTAATGCAGCATGACACTGATGGTGTTCAGCACTGGTGTTCTTTCCTCCTCACAGTTGGCTTGCTCCAACAATACGAGCTGCATGTGTTTTTGGGTCTAATGAGAGTGTGTCTGCATTTCAGGAACTCTAGGAGCAAGAGCTTAAAGCTGCCAAAAGCACTGTACTAATCACAGGCTAGTGGCTGACATGTCTGTCGTGCATACGTATTACTCTCGCACCATGCGTCCCTTCTGCTCACCATCGTTGTTGTGGTGAAAATGGTCTCGATTACGTGGCGGTTGAGAATGAATTATGTCTCATAAGTCCAAACTGAAAACAGAAAAACGATGTGCTATGTTAACGTTAGTGTTTTCGAACTGGGTTAATGTGAAGCTGGATTGCATTTTGGAGTGTTTGCCTATAAGGACAACAGTTTACACAAGCGTTATTTTTCACTTTGGACAATTTGATGGCAGCTGTAAAATTTGCGAGCTCATTTTCCCCATCTCTTTGACTGACATATAAATACTTGCAAATTCCACTGTGTAGCTGTTCAGCTCATAGAGTATGTTTTTGTGTTTTGTTTTGACAGCATCTCAAGTACTTTTTATTATTTTATTGCACATAAAATGTTCATTCCATGGATACCCCCCCACACACACACACACACACACACACACACACACACACACACACACACACACAC
>JAAIIK010000092.1:377440-392880 GCA_014706435.1 Silurus glanis | reverse complement strand
CACACACACACACACACACACACACACACACACACACACACACACACCGTTTCCTGTCTTGACCTTGAAAATGGCTAAAGAAGCAGCCAAAGAAGAGTTCTGGTTTTGGGCCAATCCCATCTCACTCAAAGGCAGAAATGTGCTGTTGGAAAGTGCAGTGAATATGTCATGTCCACCTTTCCCTGAGGGAGAAGAAGATGAATAGGGGAAACTTTCTTCCAACCATCATCTCCTCTCTGGGGAAACATCAGAGCAGTGCTGCTTTCAGTCCGCACTCTCCTCAGCTCAGAGGATATCTGTCCTTAGAGAATGAAATACTGCTTCTCAGGAGCTCATTGCAGAAAATATCTGCAGGTGTAGGTCTTTTGACTTGTCCCTGTAGGGGCTTTTTGGGATTCAGTTGGACCCGTTTTCAGAGGTTTAGGCGAAATTCTATTCAGTCGGAAATAATCGCCATTTTTGATGTATTCATTAATTTCTGTCTTCCCATGTATCAGACACCATTGTGTATCAATTCCATAACAATCCAATGAGTGCTAGTGTAAATTATATACTCACGCACGCATTTTTTCTATTTAATACCCCATTTTTTATTTGATAATAAAAAACTCTTAAAAAAATGTCAATTTAGGACTTTTCTATCTCGCATTATGTCCTCTGCTGTCTTTGTTTGCTCTGAAGGATTACAGCCTTAAAATTAAAGTTCTCGTTTTACCGCCCTGTGCTCAGCGGCCATTCCGAGATTCAGAAGAATTAAGCAGAGAGTCCGTCTCTGGAGAAGCACTGACGCGTGTAAAATATGTTTCATGTAACAGCTGCTCTCCCCAAAAGCGTCCTGTGAATTACGCTGTTTTCTGGACTGAATTTTGTGGATGGTTGATGCACGAACAACCTGATCACAGTTATTAAGCATTCAGCCTGCTGTCAGGGAATGTTGAAGGAAAAAAGGAAAGTAAGATTATGGTAAACTGATGGCTAAACCTCTGAGACCAAATGTTATGCCCAGGAGTTATTGTTGATTGAATTCAGAATTCATATTGTTCCTGTCAGACCAGAATTTCTAACTTCTGAACTAATGTGCAAAAAAAGAAAAACTTGAACCTGCATGCACAAGGACTATTTATATACATTTTTGAAATAAAACTCATATCCTTTTTTGACCTTCTTGGTTTTGTCCATTGCAGGAACTTCTATTACATCACCATGCTGAGGGACCCGGTGTCACGCTATCTAAGTGAGTGGAAGCACGTGCAACGCGGTGCCACTTGGAAAACGTCGCTCCACATGTGTGACGGCCGCGCCCCCACCCAGGCCGAGCTCCCTTCGTGTTACGGTGGCGATGACTGGTCGGGTGTGACGCTGGGAGAGTTCATGGCGTGCCCACACAACCTGGCTAACAACCGGCAGGTGCGCATGCTAGCTGACCTGAGCCTGGTCGGCTGCTACAACCTCTCGTCCATGGGAGAGCGTGAGCGTGGTGCTATTTTGCTCGCCAGCGCCATGAGCAATCTAAAAAACATGGCCTTCTACGGCCTGACCGAGTTCCAGCGTAAAACACAGTACCTGTTTGAGCGTACATTTCAGCTGCACTTCATCGCAGAGTTTACGCAGCTCAACAGTACGCGGGCCGCCGGCGTGGAGTTGCGGCAAGACGTACACGAGCGCATCGAGCGCCTCAACTTTCTGGATGTGCAACTTTACAAGTTTGCCAAGGAGCTCTTCCTGCAGCGTGTGCAGTTTGCGCGCCAACAGGAGAGGCAGGAGCGGCGCTGGCAACACGAGCAGAAGGACCACCAGAGTAAAAGGCAGTCGGAAGAAAATCAGTCACAGCCCGCCACCACAGAGGACTACGCCAGCCAAGTGGCACGCTGGTGATGCTTCTTACACACAAAAAAAAAAACACTGAGCCAAGATATACATGGGGTGGCCATATTTTCAGCTCTTCATTCACTCTTCTCGCTCATTAAACATTTTTTTTTGGTTTGAGACACTATTGTAAGTCAACACACTTAGGAATGTTTCGTTACACAGTGAAGTCTGACAATCTTAAACATGCTCACAAAGAATATATGAAATGCAACGTCAGTAGATGGGTATAGCACTGGCTCTACCCTTCAAATGTTCTTAAACACAGCATCACAAATCAATGATATGCTAAATAAAAGCTATGGGAAACCAATACTTTTGAAGGGTTCTTCTTTTCTGTGTCTACACTTTCTGTGTGACTGATTACAGTAGACTCTACCGGCGTCTCTGTATGTGGATTCATGGGTAGGTTTTACAATTAGTAAAAAGTTTTATACTTGAAAATCATTTTTGCAAAATCAACAAAAAGTATGCACACATAAATTCGTAATTAACCAAACACACAATGTCCGCAAACTTTCTCCTCAAGAGGAACTACTTTCTGATCCTCAACCCATAATACCATATACTCTATACAGACAAAGTTTGAGGACACCTGCCCACAAGATTCCCTTTTGCTTTTTTGAACATTCCATTCCACTTTTAGTCTTCATTCAATGTTGTAATAACAATAATAATAATCTCCACACTTCTGGAAGATGTTGCACTAGATTTTGGAGTGTACTTGCTGGAGATTTGCCTTCATTCATCCACAAGGGTGTTAGTAAAGTCAGGTACTGATGTAGGGTGAGGAGGTCTCATCTAGGGTGAGGTGCAGTAAGCGGTCCAGTTCATACCAAAGGTGTTCAGTAGTATTTTGGTCAGAGGTCTATAGCAGGCAAGTGAAGATTTTTTTTTTACTGCAAATCATGTTAGCCATGTTTTGGTGGAGTTTGTTTTGTGTACAGGGATATTTTCATGATGGAACAGGTTTTGGTCTCCTAGTTCAAGTGAAGGAGTGAAGGATGCTCCATCAGCTGTATGTCATGTAATCATGAAAAGCCACCATGTTTATCATGTTCATGTTTTTGTCTGCTTGACAGGACCAGACAAATTTGTGTATCTCGTATTAGAGCAGTTAAAATGTAATGCTTTGAGTACAATTCTCTCATAACTGACCACTGGATGTTCAACATGGCAACCATGGCAAAGACCCTCTGAGGATTTGAGAATTAGAATTGTTGCTCTCCACAAAGATGTCCTGGGCTATAAGAAGATCAGGAACACCCTGAAACTGAGTTACAGTACAGTGGCCAGGGTCATACAGAGGTTTTCCAAGAAGGGGTCCAAAGAATTTGAGTCCTTGTGCTGTGTGTCAGGCGCAGAAGCTGCTTCAAAAAACGCTTGAATGCCGCAACATTGCTTTAGAGACTGCAGAAGCAAAAGGTCCACGTGTCAGTGCTTAGACCAGGGGTCACCAACATGGTGATAGCCAGCAAGGACCACATGAGTAGCCCGCGGGCCTTTTCTAAAAATAGATGTTTCCTACTTTGTTAAATCATTGTTGATAATTATTGTGAGAAATCATTAACATGATCAGTGTCTTCACTTAGATGAATATCATTAACTATTAATAATAGCATATAATAAAATGTAAATCGAGCAAATTTGTTATTTCAAATCAAACTGACAACTGTGTGTATCAAACTGGTAGCCCTTCACATTAATCGGTCCCCAAGAAGTAGCTCTCAGTTTCAAAAAGGTTGGTGACCCCTGGCTTAGACCATATGCCGCACACTGCAACAAGTCGGGTTTGCATAGCCGTCGTCCCAGAAGGAAGCCTCTTGCTCACTTAGGGTGTACTCACTTCTGTTGCCAGCTATTTAGACAATAATGGCTGTATGTTGAGATATTTTTAGAGGACAGTGAATCTATACTGCTATACAAGCTGCACATTGACTCCTCTAAAATATATCCAAGTTTCATTTCTATAGTACTTTCTACTAAAATGGTTTCTGAAATGTGAGGGGTGTACTTACTTTTGAGATACTGTATAAGCAAGGATGGGCAGTATTTATGATACACGTATTTCGAATATAAAACCGGATTTTGTCATTTGTATTCGATAGGGTTCATAAAAATGGCTTCATATTTTCCATCAAAACACTTTAGTGTTTTGTATTTTCGTCATTTCCAAATACTGTCAAATACTTTGTAAGAAGTCGACATGATGACATCATAAAAAACGCGGCCTCTGATTGGTGCCTACTCAGTAGTTCAGTTCGCCCAGACTTGTTGAGATCAGTAAAATTGATCCATATGGAAGAAGGTGGTGAAGTGAAGAAACATGCAGGAGGACAGCTTTTAAATAATTGTCCAATGATTAATAAGTAAATATTTGATTGCAGAATATTGTACCCTAATTAAAACAGCTGTTTAGAAGAATCATGATTTTGCATACCACTGCATGAGTGACTGCCTGACACAAAATATATAATATTTTTTTAAGATTGACTTGTTTGTCATTGAAGCAGTGTTGCTAATGCAAAGTAGCCTTTCATTACCAAACACCAAGTAACTACATTAGGATACAATGATGAGTCTTTCACAAACTATTAGACATTAAACTGTTGGTTACTTTAAAACTAACCTTCATCTGTGAGCTCACAGGGAAATGTATATGAATATTTGATCTGTTAACTGGTTGCATATGTCAGATTTGATGGCATGACGCAGCCGAGGAAAGCTGTTGCTACCAAACACTGTTTACTTACAGTACCGGTAATCACCCGAGTCAGCGTAATGGTGAAGATCAAATAGGCCAATCCATGGAAGATTTATTTATATAATATATATATAATATATAATATATATATATAAATTTATACAATGTGTAAAAATCTGCTTGTGTATCACTGGTGATCGAAGATAGTTGAACAGGTTCTCATGTAAAGATTAATGACTTTCTGAGTCCTCCTCCTATGCGCCAGATAGATTAAAACCTGCTCGCTTCTCTCAGGACATGGACGTAGATGGATCATTTCTCAAGCATGCATCCAAATTTCCACAAAATTGGTTGCAGTATTGTGCAAAAGTTCAAAAGTCCCTGGATTTATACTCAACTAAAATAAAACTGTGGTTTTAAATAGAAATTGGATGCATAAATAAAAAAAAATATAAAGAACAATTACACATGAAGGCTTGTTCCAAAAATCCCATAATGCATTTTCTTTTTTTTTTTTTTACCCCATTAGTGGATTTGGCTCATTACTTGCATTTTCCAGAGGGGTTCATAATTTTAGGGTTGGTGATGTTTTTGAAATGAGAGTTATATATATATATATATATATATATATATATATATATATATATATATATATATATAAATATAAGATAAATACAATACACTGTCAAACTCCTTATATGTTGTTTTAAATCATAGCCGAGAAGCTGAATGAGCGTGAATAAGAAATGGAAAGTAGATTTCTCCCACCTTTTCTCGTCTATCACTTATTGAGTTTACAGGTTTACCCAGACAATGAGGACCGTGATGAGCGAATTATCAATGTTGGAAAATATTCCAGTCATACAGTCACATACAGAACAAGATCACACCCTACGTTTTTAGCTTGGCATTCACGAACACAAGTGGGACTCAATTATTTCTTTATTTGTTTGTTGATTTGGTAATATAGTCTCCGTAAACGATGAAAAATAGTACAACGTTGAATGATTCCATTCCTCGATGAACTTTTTGTTTTTGTGAAAAGAAAGAGACGTTCAAGATGTCTATCTGTGTCTATAAGTGTGAGTGTGTATTTTTTCGTGTATTTGAATCGTTTAGGTCACTTAAGTGCAATACATGAACCGAGTGAGCTCTTCCGGAAAGTGCGAATATTTTGGAAATATGTCATCAGTTGGCGGTGATACGTTCAAGAATTAAAAAACGATCTTCTGAAGAGTCGGAGGTACAGAATTTGTTATTTGGAAACAGAACTATTGGGAGTACTGGTGATGACAGGGAGGGTGTGCAATGAGATGAACTGCATCAAAAAAAAAACTATGCAATTTGCCTCTATCATTGGCCCCCATGATCCAATACCAATACATACTGTAAGTGGCACGCCATGCATTTCACACCCAGGTCTTCAGTGGTGTCCCGCTTGAACCAATCCACCTCTTAGTACCACCATTAAGATCCCATGGCTATTAAAAACATTCACATTATATACAACAGAGCAGAACAGAGCGCTGCATCACCGAGAGGTATCTCATAAAGTGTAAATGAATTACTAAGGCATAAAACCCAATGACCACAATTGAACAAATCTCCTTTTACTGGATTTGGTTGACCTTTCCTTATGATGTCCAACTTTTCGTGAAAAGGCTGTCTTACAAATGGCCATCTTAGTGTATCTGCAACGAAATAATTTTCTTCTCCTCCGTCAGCCACATAATATATAACACAAATATATATATAACAACATGTGCAGTTTGCTACAGATTCGGGTTTGAGAGCTCTGACTAGTGCGCTCTCTGACATCTAAATGCAGACGTTATTAGAAGCCTGCTAGATGGCCCTTTATTCAGATTGATCAATTTTAATTTTGAATGAAAAAAACAAACAACAAAAAACCTTTTTGTGCGACTGTATAGCCTTTATTGCTTTTAAAAGCCATCATTATTAATGTTGGTTTTCTGTCAAAAAGAATATTAAAAATGTCGTTAACATGGAATTCTTTCATTATAGAATGCATTTTATTATTGAGACACAAATTACCACAACTTCAGCATCCATATTTATAGTATTACTCGATCTCTTTCTTTCTTATTCTATTTACTTCTTGCAGTGTGAATAAAAAACTTACATGCCAGGCTGATGTTTGGTGCATTTCTTAATTTGTTGTTCTTTTAATGATTTCCCAAAGGCTTTGTCATGGCTCCCACCAGAGATACATTTCTTACCTTAGCAGTGAAGCAGCATGAAGTCATTCTCACTGTTCTAATGTCAAAATGAGAAGTCATTCATGTCAGCAGGAATCCACCTTTATTGTCTGGTAGTAAGCTGGCAATAATAAGTACATTGAGCGAACACATATTGATTTGAATTGTGTGCCAGAGGCCGCTGCAGGAAACTGTACTTAGTCCCGATGCATCGTTCTAAATAAACGTAGCGAATGTGTTGTAGCTCATCAGGTGGTGTGATACATCTCCTGTGAAGAATTCTGCTGAAATACCTGCTCATTCGGGCTGCTCGTTCGCACAGACTCGGCCATTAAACGAAATTGCCGTTCTAAATGTGAAGGAAATGAAGCCTTTAAAAAAAAAAAAAAAACTCTGCTTGAGAATATATATTTATTTATTGGATAAACATTGGTGGAGAAAGAAACTATATATTTGGCTATATATATCTTTAAAAAAGCATGGCCCTCTTTCTGAGCAAATTGAATTCCTATTATGTATGCTAGCAATGACACAATTGCTAATTGCTAATGTGAAATTAACAAGCAAAAAAAAAAAAAAAAAAAAACAAGACAAAAGTTCTTACTAGCTAAACACAACAGAAAAACAAATCCAGGCTAGGAAGATGGTGTACTCTGCATTCATTCACTGTAAATGACTTCCTCTCTACTTAAGGCACTTAGCACACGTTTGTGAATTAACTCACTTTGCTGTACAGGAGGTCCTTAAATTTCTTGCATCCTATGCTTGATTTTAAGGGTAAAGTACTGGTACAACAATATGCTAAATGCTTAATGATGGCTCTAACAGCTCTAAAACACTTGCAACACCATCTTTTGTATTAGAAAAACTGTCATGTATTCTATCCAGCTTTAGCAACTCGAGTAAAATCAAAGTCTTTTTTCGCGATCTACGCTGTTAATGCAATTCATATATAAAGTTATGTAAAGTAGATCGAGTCAAATAAAAAGACTATTTTCAGATCTTCAGCAGATCACAGCCACCTTGCTGATCACAGGTTTCCTCCTGGGAAGCAGGCTATAGAAAGCTTGTTGAAACTTGTCTCCAGCCAAGGTGAAGAGGGCCAGATTGAAGAAGGTGTTAAGGCCTGCCAGGGGCCGTGACAGCATGTAGACATCATTGATGGTTCTCTTGTCTGCGCAGGATGCCATGTTGCTCCTCAGACTGTGTACTCTAAGAACCCTCAGGATGTGATAGGGCAGAAAACACATGACAAACACGGCCAAGATCATCACTGTGAGTCTGTGGGCTCGCACCCGACTGGGCCTTGATGCTGAAAGGCTTTTTCCCAGGGCAACCCTGATATGTGTGTAACACCAACACACAACAAACAAGGGCAGCAAGTACCCCAGAATGCTCAGCAGCCAGCCATACCACCACACCATCTTTGGATCATTACTGGCAAAATCTAAACAGTCTGTGGTGTTACCAACCTTCTGAGTCGTGATCATAGTGAGCATTGGGCTAATCTCCAGCAGAGAGATGGCCCAGGTGATCAAGCAGGCAGAGACACCCCAGGACGCCTTTTGGACTTGAGCCGCTCGAAGTGGGTGCACCACCACCACATAACGGAAGACACTAAGACAAGTAAGGAAGAGGATGCTGCCATACAGGTTAAAGTGGAAGCAGAAGCGGAGAAAACGACACATAAACTCGCCAAGCGTCCAGTTCCTGGTGATGTAGAAATTGACCAAGAAAGGTAAACTGAGCGCGTACAGCAAATCAGCCACTGCAAGATTCATCATAATGATGCTCCCACTCTTCCAAGGCCTCAGCTTGACCACGTAGATTATGATGGCTATGATATTTCCAGTGAATCCAACCAAAAATATAATCCCATACATAACTGGAAGATAGTAATGTTTTATATATATGTTATCAGAAGAACAGTTAGCAGACGTATTCCCATGCACTTCCATTGTCCGCTAATTCGAAACCTAAAGACAAATTTGTAGATGGTTAATTTATTTTGATTATAAGAAAAGGTGAAACGGCAGAGAGACCTTGAACAATCATGACAAAAATCTTCCTTTACCACATCATAAGAATTTCAACATTTTGCTGAATTACACAGTCAAAAAATGTTAACACATCCTACATTGATTCTTTATTTTAAAGTTTACTTTTTTCAGAAGCATTGACTTCTGGGTCACATAAAGGGTTAATGAAGTCAACTTTAAATTAACACCAAACGTATCATATTTGATACACTTAGTTTCTGAGACCTCTGCACCACCTGCATTAACAATACTTTGGCTTGTCTTCTGCCCCCTATTGGATCTATCTATGCTTTGCAGTCAATAGCAGGCTTAAGTCAGGTTTTTCCAATATGGCTGCCTTCATAACGTTTTTATTTATTTATTTATTTTTTATGAATATGTAATGCATTTTTATGAATATGTATTTTTTTTTAAGAATGCTATATGAAAATATGTGTATCAAACATGATACTGCAGGTATATAAGATCATTTAGCTTAGTCATCAATGTATTGCATTTCATGATGTTAATTAGATTAATTACAAATTAAATTGTCATCTTAAAAATTGTAACCGATTCCATACTAGTGGAAATGAAATATTTGTGATTTTTGTAATGTTGTAGCTTGCTAATATTTTTTAGTAAAACAAATAAATAATTATCATAATCTATATGTTATATTTACCAATTCAATATAACAAACACTATTTTTCTACATGTATTTTCAGTTGTCGAAAAAAAATACAATAATCAGTTTTTGTTTTATAAATGCCCAGAGTTTCAAATGAGATAAAAAAAATTGTAAATGGTAATACATTTGTTTTTATTTCATTTTGATTCCAAAAAAATAAAGAGAATTTTCTGTTAATTGTTTCATATGTCAGCCTTCACAGCGTTAATTATACCTGACAGTAAAATGTTCATGTAGAGCAAATTGCATCGAGGCTGAGGTTCCCTCAATAACAATGCGACATAAAACATGAACAGGTTTTGAAGGGTTTTAAAATTCTTCCTGGCCAATCAACAACAAAAAATTGTCCTGAACATAAGGAAAACCATTCTATGAGCTAATGGGTTTAAAATAAATACTAGTAATTAAAGTTAAACATATGAATTCATATCAATACTGATATAATTATGTACTTTATCATACTTTGCATAAGCAGTATTTTCTCAGTGCTTTTGGTCTAGAAATGTAGGAGTGCTTACCTGTATTTATCAGTTCTCACGTTCCCAGAAATGTCTCTCACTTTCACATTATCCTTTTAATTCTTCTTCTCGAACTGCAGGTTGTTGCGACTGTAATGAATACACACTCTCAGTCTGGTACCCTTCACGTCCTCCAACTTATGGCTAATGCTTAAATAGTGACTCATGCTGGGAAGTCCGGGCAACAAAGTCTTGATATTTTTTTCTAGTTAATCTTTACCCATTTAAAAAGGTACTTCCTGTAAACAATCAAGTAATATTTTTTTACAATATCTTATACAGCTCCATTCTAAGGAACATATGCAAGTCATATATATATATATATATATATATATATGTGTGTCTCATTGTCAAGCCTTTTATAAGCCATTCTCATTGTCTTTGTTTTTGTGCATTACGTCTTTTTATTGTCCACAGCCTTGTCTATGATATGCTTGTTCTTGTTTTTGCATATTGGAATGTTTTAAATCTGCATTTGCATCTGCCATCTCCTGCACCTGACACATGGCACCATTTGCTAAACAAGGATAAATATGCCTTTATATTTTTGATCCTGATACTGGCCAGGATAATGCAGCCACCTGCTCAGTGAGATGACATGAACAATCATGGCTTGGCGATATCATGGCTTGTAGAATGCTTCTGATACCATGTTTACTCTAAAGTCCAACAGGTTGAGCCAAATACAAAAGCTAAAACAGAATACAGTGCTATATTTGGAAAGCTACTGTTCTATACATTAAATATAGATGTTGTATTTAATAATAAGTATTAAATGTATGTACTTTTGAGAGTCACCAACAGCTGGAAGCAAATTCCTTGTGTGTGTCTACGCACTTGGCCAATAAACCTGGTTCTGATTCTGATATTGTTTCTTTGGAAATACTCATGTGATTATGCTTTTGAGTGAGTCCAGTCGATTCCAAACTCTGAACACAAAGGCCTATTGATTAAGAAAGATGGTATGAGAGCGTGGGTAACACTTTACAATAACAGTACATGAATAGCATTGCATGTACTAACATGTAAACAAAATGTTACTTTATTATGAACTAATGATGAGTTAAGGCATATACTAATACTACGGCTTAATTACGTGTTAGTGCATGTTTGTTCATTAATGTATTAATTAACACTTTAGGTTAAGCTAAATGTAACGCGCTCTAGAATATGAATGATATAAAATTGTTTACATTACAAACATCTAAATCACTTATCATTCAGTTGCCATTTGGTGGTTTGTCAGGAAGTTAAAGAGCAGAGCTGCTGTGCTTACGTATAGACCGTTCATTATGATATAAAGACAGGAGACTTAAAGCAGGTAAAGCCGGAGAAAACCATCCTCTGTAGGCGAAAGCTGATTTGTAGTTTGGAAAGTAACGTCTGCTTCATGAATACATGTTAATGTGCTACTTTACCCATAAAGACAATGGAGCAGTGCCTTGGGGCCCAGGCCACCGTAACCCGTCACGGTGGGAAGATTTGATGAGAAAGGTACGAATAATCCGGTTGAAAAGAAGTGTTTGTTATTGTGAGTTTGTGTGTTTCATGAGGAGGACAATTCGGCACCATCTAATCCACTTTGACTACTTTGTACTAACATGTAACTGTCGGTTCATAATTATTAGTCTGTAAGAAAACATTTACTTTACATATTAGTACATGCTTATTTATGTACCGTTTTTGTAGTGTTACCAGAGTGTGAGTAAATATGAATTCATTGATAACAAAAGTTGTATTGGGAGAATATAAGGATTGTGACTAAAGTATTCGGACACTTGACTTGTCCATCAATGAGTTTTTCCCCAAATTGTTGGCGAAAAAATTTGAGGCAAACACTTGTATTCGATGTCCTTGGATGTGCCAGCAATACATTTCCCCTTCACTCGAACTAGGAAACCCAAACCTGTCCAACATGACAATGCCCCTGTTCACAAAGTGAGCTCCATGAACATACGGTTTACATGACAAGACCACTCGAGTTACTGTTTTCTGTGGTGTACTGTGCAAAAGTCTACATGTGACATCTTAGTGCCACCCAAACTAAATACAAATATATGTGCACTGTCATGTCTCATACCCATTAGGGAACCCTACCTTATGTAGAGGAACAAAACAAGCAGTCAATAACATCCACGTATGAATGCTGGGTTCAGCCATAGATTAGACATGTTCAAACTGTGGTCCCCAATGCACTCTGTGTGCTGTGTCCATGCAATATGAATATTTTGACTTTGTTATTGTACTTTTTGCAAGAGTCTGCACTTTTACTTCACGACATTTTCATGTTAATGTCTTTTCAATGAATTTTTCACAAATTGAATAAAATGAGAACATGTCATGAGATCACAAGTGTATTCCCACAGTTCTTTTAAGTGTCTCTGACTGTGGGATTGTAACAGTAAAAAGCTTTATAATTAAAAAGGTATAATGTGCAGGAGAATTGAACATTGAATTACATATTCATTAACCCCTATATGTCTACGGAACAACAGTCGGGACCGCTTGAAATGTATTATTTCGTTTGTAAAGATACAGCAATTGTTCAAATACGCCATCATTTATGGTCATACAGGAAATAGAAAGACGTCGTCCTAAAATCGTTCTATTTTCATTTGTGCCCGCTTGAAAAAAAACAAGATGGGTGTTTGACAAAAAAATCAACCGGAATGCACTTTCTTGTTCTCATGGTTCAGTACTTTTGATACCTAAGTACATTGACACATTTGTACTTTTACTCAAGAGTTCTAAAGGTCCAAACGCCATTTAAAAGTCATCCAAAAGAAGGGTTCTGCAAGAATCTGCAGGAGTGAAAGGGAAAGTTTATAGGACTGTGGTGAGACCTGAGATGTTGTATGGTTTAGAGACAGTGGCATTGAGTACAAGACAGGAGGTGGAGCTGGAGGTAGCGGAGCTGAAGATGTTGAGATGTTTGTTGGGAGTGACGACAGGATTAGAAATGAGTTTATCAGAGGGACAGCGCTTGTAGGACGTTTTGGAGACAAGGTGAGGGAGGTGAGATTGTGATGGTTTGGACATGTGCAGAGGAGGGACATGGGGTATATCAGTAGGAGAATGCTGAGGATGGAGCCACCAGGAAGGAGGAAAAGAGGAAGACCAAGGAGGAGGTTTATGGATGTGGTGAGGGAAGACATGCAGGTAGTTCATTTGAAAGAGGCAGATGTAGAGGACAGAGGGGGTATGGAGACGGATGATCCTAATGGGAACAGCCAGAAGAAGAGGAAGAAGAAGAAGATGTAAGATTAGTATACCAGTGAGTTTTAATCAACTTCCTCAAGACTTTTTGCTGGCATTTTATAGACTATATCTTTAAATAAAACCAACAAAAACACACAAATAGGAATAATCTGCTATTTCTGAGGAAAAACGCCCTAGTGACCCTAAACAAAAGTAGAAGTCACGTTTTTTTCTTACCTATTATACACTGATTGGATGGCTGTCTAGACGCCTGGTCACAGTCGGCCATTCATCTGGCTTTAGCTCAACCTTATATAAACTGTAATGCTGAAAGAAGGACTTTTTGAAACTTTCATGTGCTTTTAAGCAAGGATTGACTGTAGCCTCCAGTTGTGCCTCTTTGAGCACGTTCAGAATTGACACCCTGCTGGGATTTTCAAGACCAGCAGAATCCCTCTCAGCAGTGGCCTTCTTACTGTATATCTAAGATGTTCACCCACTTCAAAAACATCCCTTGCATTATGGGACATTGGTTGAGGCATAAACAGAAAAAAAAAAGACAACACAAATTGTATATCAACAGATGTCTTTAAGATGACAAGGCAACTAAAATCCCATGCTGAAACCCAAATAAAAATACAACGTTCCAGTGGAAACAAAAGCAACAGTGGCTCGGATGTGCTTCGTATTTCATGCTGCAGATGAGTCGAGCAAGAGAAAAACACAAATCCATGCATGCACGATGCCGTATGTCAGCGATGTAGGATGATGATGTAATCTTGGGTACATAATAGGAACTGTGGTAAAAATAGAGTGACAGTAGAATGCTAAAGAAAATCAAACATCATTACCCAACCAGGTACTTCCCTTTCATTAGAGCGAGTCTTTTCAGCTAAATCTTCTGCGCAAAATGACCCACAAAGAAACAATTAGTCCAGGAAAATGCAGTTGCCTGCCCAGTAACTATAATTACAATCCGAATCAGAATCTGTGATGAGATGAAATGAACAATCCTTTGATTTAATGGCCTGGAGATATCATTCTGATACCATTTTTACTCTGAAGTCCAACAGGTTGAGTCAAAAAGGGAAACTAGAATACAGTGCTATATTTAAGACTTTTCTCGAGCTTAAATACGGATTCTGTTTCTTTGGAAATAGTTTAGCTAGGTCATGTGATTATTCTTTTGAGTGATGAAGTTTTATGTCATTTCAAAACATAAGAACACAGACGTCTATTGATTAAAAGATGGTTTGAGAGCGTGAGTAAATATGAATGCGTTTTAAAAAAGCAGTCTTAGAGAATATTGGGAAAATATAAGAATTGTGACGAAAGTATTGGGACGGTTGACTTCTCCATCAATATGTGGTTTTCTCCTGAACGGTTCGAAGCATTTAAGCTACAATAGAAGACGCCTCAGTTTGATCAAACACTAAATCAAATGAATTGGAATGTCGACTGCACCACAGGTCCCATCACCCTACATCAGTACATGACTTTACTAAAGCCCTTGTGGATGAATGAGTACACATCTCCACAAACACACGCTAGAATCTAGTGGAACATCTTCCCAGAAGGTTATTATAATATATATTACGATATATAATCTTTTCTTCTATTGTCAGGTGTCCACTAACTTATGGCAATATTGTGTCTGATATATTCTGCAAGTGTCTATTAGGCAGAGGATTTAAGGATTTTTTTTAAATCCATGCAAAGCTGTGATCAGAATGATCTCATTTATAATAAAGAGATTTATTATCTGATATTGTGCCACGTTTTCCAAGAAGTTTTCATGTAATTTTGACTGATAAAAGGTACATTGACTCATTACATGAAATATGTTGACCTTTGTTTAGTAAACTTACTTACCTACTGATCACGCACTCACTCATTCACTCTCTTTCACACTCACTCACTCACTCACTCATTCACTCTCTTTCACACTCACTCATCCATTCACTCACTCACTCAATCATTCACTCTTTTTCACACTCACTCACTCACTCACTCATTTACTCTCTTTCACACTCACTCACTCATCCACTCACTCACTCATTTACTCTCTTTCACACTCACTCACTCACTCACTCACTCACTCACTCACTCACTCACTCACTCACTCAATCATTCACTCATTCACTCTCTTTCACACTCACTCACTCACTCATTCACTCTCTTTCACACTCACTCACTCACTCACTCATTCACTCTCTTTCACACTCA
>JAAIIK010000092.1:342691-376636 GCA_014706435.1 Silurus glanis | reverse complement strand
TCATTCATCCACCAACTCACTCACTCACTCACTCACTCACTCATTCATCCACCCACTCACTCACTCACTCACTCACTCAGTCATTCATCCACCAACTCACTCACTCACTCACTCACTCACTCACTCATTCATCCACCAACTCACTCACTCACTCACTTATTTACTCACTCACTCACTCATTCATTCACTCACTCATTCATCCAACAACTCACTCATTCACTCACTCATTCATTCACTCACTCACTCATTCATCCACCAACTCACTCACTCACTCACTCACACACTGCAGGGTTTTTCTCAGTAGTGTATGGCTTTTAAAGTTAAAATAGCAGTTAATGTTATCAGCATTTGTCCAGCTCTCTGCTGTCCTCTAGTGGATAAAAAAAGCACCAGCCCTTTTGGCACCTGGTTTCCCGTTTAGTGAGCTTGAATGCTCAGCCCTTCATTTTCAGCATGTCTATGGCCTTTCACTTGTAACACAGATCTTTAAACCTCACTTATTGACCCAAGAAAAGCATGCATATCCAAGCCATGAGATGCTAATATCCTTATGAGGTAAAGTTTTTGGCCTATAGAGGCATGCTAGTTTTTAAAATGATGCTCTGCTCACTAATCTCTATAATGGAAAATCATGAGCTTCATAAAAACCTTTGCCCCCCACAGGTGTCCACATTGTTGCTCAGCTCCAACACATTATACACCATCTAGTATACAGTATGTCACGCATGTGCATCACAAGTTGGTGATTAAACTATTTAAAATATACTATTTATAGTTATATAATGTATTGCAGTACGCAAAGTTAAGGTCAAAGTAAGGATCTCATGGCCTCATGTAATGTGTCAGATTCTCATTGTCTGGTCAGTGTCTAGCCCGGCCACCAGATGGCAGAAATGGACCATTTTTCTTCTCAATCAATCTCATCTTTAATTCTGCTGTGTGTATATGAGTGTATATAAGATTCACATCAGACTCACATCAAGTGGAATCTGTTCTTTACTTATTAAACTACACCTGGCATATTCTCAAGTCAACAAAAACAAACGGCATCAACAAAAAAAAAAGAGACGAATTTAGGATGCAATGAAGCAAAAATTCATCTTTAAAAAAAAAAATCTTTGAACCCGTCACCGATTAGATATTATTTAAATGATGAAACATTTTACCTCATGACCTTTTTACTCATATTGTATAAGCCATTTCTTGTTCGAACTTATTTGCCCTTAACTCGCACTAGACTCCCGAACACAATAATTAGTGCTGTGTAAGCCTGTGCGGTCTTTTCTGCCGATACTCTATTGATCTGAGGGACGTGGGAGGCGACGATGCCAGGAAATGCACATCACAAGATTTGCCTGCTGCGCCGCTCTCGGGCCTCGTGTTGCAGTGGGTTTGTAGATTATTTGAAAATATTGTTCTAATGTAAACCTATGGGACTGCTTAGAGACGTATGAGATGTGCTGAATCACCTCTTGAAGCAGACACGGCTCTTACCTGCTTAGTTGAGAGGATGAGATGACTAAGCTAAAGAGGTAAACACAAGGGCCCTTGTCGTTAATAGCAATTTGAATGTGTTACTTGCTTTGAGTGGTCTTATAGGTATTCTTTAATGGTTTATATACATATACAATATTTTAAAAAAATTGCTTCTGTCAGCAAAACCCTGTAAGTGCAAACATACTTCGCTCTTTCTGATTCTGATATCAGGTCAACTCAGCACTTTCTAAGGACAAATTTAGCTGAAGCAAGGTAAAAGACGGGGAGAACGAAACAGGGTTCCAACCAATTGATGAGGGCAAGATAGATGTAGGAACAACGTAGCATACATAACAACATAGACACACACACACACACAAGTTATTGCTACTCAGGACAACACTAATAATTGCTGTCATTGTGACACTGCATTGATTCATGTTCAAAGCTCTGACTGTTTCAATGACATCATTTCCTGCTGGGATTAATGCAACCTGGCAAGACAAGACTCTCCATTAGCAAGGAACTGATTAGCGGGTTATTATGAAACTTGACATACTTTGAAGAGGACGAGCGTGATGAGAAATCCTCGAAAACCTTTCCTAATTCGTCCGAAGGTGCAAATACAGACTTTTTTTCCGCACGCGGATAACGTCAATGCCGCGATTCTATCCAAGATGTGAATCCTTCCCGAGCATTTCTAAGCACTGCGTGGTATCAGACCTCTACTCTGTTAATTGCTGGTGCACAGTGCAGAGTCTTCCAGCATCTCACACTTTCTGATTAATGGCATGTTGCTACAGCAACAGGAACGAATCCAGTGTTGCAATTAACGTGCAGACCAAAAAGACACATCGGCAATTAAAGCAAGTCGAAGGAAACAAACAAACTTTGCTTGAGTAAGACTTTTTTTTTGGGGGGCGGGGGGTGTCTCCGTCGTGCAATGTTTTCCTTTTTTCAATGGAATATCCAGTTGGTAGTTTACAGGTTATACAGTGTTATTCAGTATTCAGTAAATCATCTCTGGGAAAATTCGGTTCGATTACTTCCCTGGGGCCACTTGTTTATCATCTTCTCCTGTATTTTTTCTCAGCAGCGAACCATTCACAAAGACCGAACATTGAAATGACTCACCCAGCGTAATGACTGGAGAACAGTCAGTCACCCTAGTGCCCGTTTCTTTGGTGTGAATGACTTGAAAGTACAGTGTTTCAATAACAATAATTAACGGACAAATGAGCATGAAACGGGTGAATGGAGCACAGCTCGGCATGAGTCCTGCGTACGTGGGCTGTGGGCTGTTCGTCGTGATCTTTTTAATGACGAAGAAGTGTGTGATAGCGGTGGGGTGACTGCTTTGTGACACGGAATATTAAGGATGTGCTCAAGCACTGTCGTAAACAGCTCGGTTGCCATTTATGATCTCGGTTTCTGGCTGTGTGTGTATATAATCCCATAAAAATACATCTAATAGGAGCTCTGGGTGTCAGGCTGTGAAAACACGAGGCAATGTATGTCGGTTTAAGTATTGTTTATCATATAATAAAAGGGATCTGTGGTTTTTTTTTTGATAAACAATATGACAATTTTAGATAGGGTTATTTCAATAATAGCTGTTGTACCACAAAAGAACAGGTGATCTATTATTTCTTAGATTCCTGTTGGAAAATGAAGTCACTACATGGGGGAAGAAAAAGGATGGAACACCTGATTTTTCCAGATATACACGGTTCTTTCCCAAACTGTTACCAAAAAAATCAAAGGCATAGAATTGTGAATGTTTTTGGATACAATTGAATTAATATTTTCTCTTTTTTATTTAAGCTACTACAGCTTTATAAAAATGTGGTTTACATACTGTAGGTTGAAGGGGAAAGATCTTGAGTGGCCTGCTATAGAGCTTGGAAACCAACCCAATTGAATAGCATTGGGAGGAACTGGAATGCTGATTGCATCTCAGGCCTCCTCACCCAACTTCACTACTTGACTTTACTAACACCCTTGTGACTGAATGAGCGCAAATCTCTTCAACCACACACCATATGTTCCGCTGAACATCTTGCCAGATGAGCGGACTTAATTAGAACAGCAAATCTCGGATTTGTAGCTGAGTGTAGATAACATTTCATCTTCTTCTTCATCTACATCTGCCTCATTCAAACCAACTACCTGCATGTCTTCCCTCACCACATCCATAAACCCCCTCTTTGGTCTTCCTCTTTTTTTCTTCTTCCTGGCGGCTCCATCCTCAACATTCTCCTACCGATATACCCCATGTCCCTCCTCTGCACATGTCCAAACCATCTCAATCTCGCCTCCTTCTCCTTGTCTCCAAAACGTCCTACATGCTCTGTCCCTCTGATAAACTCATTTCTAATCCTGTCCATCGTCGTCACTCCCAACGAAAACCTCAACATCTTCAGCTCTGCTACCTCCAGCTCCACCTCCTGTCTTTTACTCAATGCCACTTTCACTCTCGCAGATACCCTTCTATCACAAATCACTCCTGCCACTCTTCTCCATCCGCTCCACCCTCCCTCTGGTTTTTGGTTTGTGTTTATTCTCTCAGTTTGCTGGCTCTTGGATTTTTGGAATGTTTTTTTTTGGATTTTGTTTTTGCTCTACCCCTCATTGCTCAGTTTGTCATCCTTTATTGCTCTGTCTGGTTTGGAGCTGTTTTTCGGTCTGTGTTTTTCCCCTCCCTGTTACTTTCATCAAAGATGGTAATTCTTAAAATCTATTCTCACATCCTGCATTTAAATCCTCCTCTCAGTCTCACTCTCATAAAGTATAATCTGGCCCTGTCCCTGCCTGCATTTCAGAGAATGGAGTCCATGATGTCATTTGGCAGATGGCCACTAATCCAAGTTAATTACAATTATCACATTTACACCTGAGCAGTTGAGGGTTGCTCAAGGGCCCAGCAGTGGCAGCTTGGCAGGTCTGGGATTTGAACTCACGACTCAAGTCGAGTATCTTCCATCAATATCTTAAACTTTACCACCTTCCAGTTCCTCAATCAAGTTTGGAATGAAGGATTACTGAGCTGAACCTCTGTGAGTCATTCTGAGGTCTGAATAACAATATGTAAAATCTCAGTATTAACACCTCGCATGAGCTTGACTCGACTGTGAATAGGGAACTGTGATTATATGAGTCACTAGCAGCAGAGCAGTCTTAATTGGCAACAAAACACGAGTGTCTCTTCTAAGATTGCTTAACAGGTTAATCAGGGCCAAAGGAAATGAAAAGGGAAACATAATCATAAACTCTTAGTGCCGGTCCCAAGCCCGGATAAATGGGGAGGGTTGCGTTAGGAAGGGCATCCAGCGTAAAAACATGTGCCAAATCAAACATGCGGATGATCCGCTGTGGCGACGCCTAACGGGAGAAGCCGAAAGAAAGTTTAATGAGTATTCTTCAGAGCATCAGGCTAACCTTCAGGTTAAGAAGCGGACCGTACATGGTAACACCGACACATTGCTCAGATTAGACCATCTATCCAAACTGTATAACTAAGCCAAGAGGACATTGATCAGAAGGCCAAAGGCAACCCTGAAAGACCCACAAGGGACATATTGGTCTGTGCATGTGATACCTCTCACAAGCTTTAGACAAAGCTGGCCTGTATAGCAGGATGGCAGAAAAACAGGGCTTAGAACACTCAGTCTCATTTGCACTATGCAAAAAAAAAAAATGTAAAACCTAGAAAAAAGGCGAAAGTTGCTAGGGTCTGATGAGACCAAAAAGAACCTATTTTTGGACTGAACTCCAAGCGTTTTGATTGGGAAATTGCAAACACACCACCCAAAACTCACCAGACCTAACGTGTTGTAATATCTTTCTAGCGGGGACTGAGCGATTGGTCAGGATTGAAAAGAATATGGATGTTGCCTAGTACATCCAAATTCGTGAGGAAAACCTCTCTACTAGACAGCTGAAGATGGTCAGGTCATTCCCCTTCCTACTGTACACGACAATGATCCTAAACATACCACCGAAAGAACAATGCAGTGCAATGCTTAAGGATAAGAACGTGAATGGCCAAGTCAGAACCCTAACTTAAATCTGATAGAAAAATCTGTGGATGCACTTGTAGATATCAGTCCGTTGCTGTTTACGGCAGAATCTGACTGGACTTGAGCAATTCTACATAGAAATCTCGTTGTGCAAAGTAAACTATTTCAAAGGGGTATGCCGATTGGCTCAATAGCTTGCGCACATGTTTACGACTCATAGCCTATTTATTTACATATTTAACCGCATTTCGTTAATTTGCCCAGCGCATTTCTGGTAGATGCTAAAGGCTACATCATTTGGTGCGTACCTGTACTATGCAATTACAATACAATTGTAGTTCTTTACCTGTTTATTTGGACCTTGGTATCTTATTTATACAACTGAGCAGTCGAGGGTTACACGGCTTGCTCATGGGTCCAGGACAACCTTTCATTCGGAAGCCCAAATCCTTGACCATTAAGTAACCTACCACTTCCTTTTTTTTTGTTTCCCCACATTTTGTTCTGCGAGATACAAATAGTTTAGGGTCTCTAGGTGAAAATTGTCTCGATAGCATAACATAAAATGATGTTCTCCTGAATAATGGTAACACTATATAATGAGAATTGGAGCATCTATTGTGAAAGAATCACATTTTATACCCAATAGTTTTGCAGTCATTGCACATTGGTTTGTCCTGATCTGAACTGGAATCAATTCATTTATTTTGATGTATTCATTTATTCTTTCATAGAAAGTACAAACATGGCAGTCACGATTCACGTTTCCTTTCACTGACCTCCATTTGCAAAAAAGGGAGACCCCCCCCCCAAAAAAAAAAAGAAGCTCAGTGAAGTTCAAGTTTGGTGAACTCTGACCTACGAATTTGAACTGGAAAAAATCGACGTCTTAGCATGACTGCTTCAGAAAATACAAGATGGATTCGGGGCTGATTATAGAGGGATTGAGAGTCCTGTTTTATGCAACATAGCTTTTGCATGGTACATTTTTCTAGCATTGGAATATTTGAAGCAAGTCCCTGAAGAAAAAAGGTCTATTGTGACTGCACTTAGAATGGAGTAGAATGCAGAGTTCTCAAAGCAGACTTGAATACAAACCACAAAACAGGGGACGTGAAAAAAATCCAATGGCAAATAAATATTGTATGTTGAGCCCAATTACATTATTACCATGTTTAAAAAAAAAAAGTATAGATAGTTTTTTTTTTGTTGCAAAACTTACATACCACCAAATGCACATAAAAATCTCTTTCTTCATTTCTGCCTCAAATCGACCTCCTGTCAAAAAATGACTGCTATGCTCAGTGAAAGTGAGGACCCTTTGAAAGATCACTCCAATTTTTCTTTCTTTCAAGGAAAGTTCTTTTCATGTCTTGATCACCTTTGATTTGCTCACCTTTGATATGCTTCTGATCATCATCTCTGTACCCCGCAACATCGTACATCTGCAATAAATGGACATTCGGTGCAAACCAGATGAGGATGGGTTCCCTCTTGAGTCTGGTTCCTCTCAAGGTTTCTTTCCGTATGCCGTCTCGGGGAGTTTTTCCATTCCACAGTCGTCACCGGCTCGCTCATCAGAGACAAACTTACACTTATAAAGAACATGTTCACTTTTGATCACCACATTATCTGTGTAAAGCTGCTTTGAGACAATGTTCATTGTTAAAAGCGCAATACAAATAAAAAACGAATTGAATTGAATTGATTGGCAAACTGCTGCTTAGCTGATCTAAGAGTAGCTGCTGGGGAATTTTCCTAAGGACGTAAGGATATCAGTCCCAAGCCTGTCCATATCGAACATGATTAAGTTGATGAACCCTATGCTCCAAAATAAGAATGATTACTAAGAAACTGCAATCACTGTGACATAAAATATAATGCAATCCTCCAGCGGGAATACATAAAATTTGGAATAAACGTGTTACTAATGAGCTGAGAAGGTGATTACAGCGATTTTGGATACTGCGGATAGTGAGTGGGCAGAGAAGACCAAAGCAGAGGAAATGCAATTTTTAAACAGTGTGTTTGTGGATGAAGGTGTTACCATGGTGTCACCTACACTACTAACTTTTTGTGTATGTGTGTATGTGTGTATGTGTTTGTGTGTGTGTTTAGGGTCACAATGAGGTCCACACACACAGCCTTGGAAAAGACAATGGGCATTGAAAGTGCACCGAAGAGAAAAATGCATGCGGTTACTTTAATGAGTTTTCTCCTTGTTGCACTCATGGGATCATATGCTGGTTTTTATCACAGTTATGCTCGGTGAAGTGCTGGAGACACAGTGGGTGTTTTGTTTCCTCGTGCATCATGTGTTTTTGGTATCTTGTTGTATGTGCTGATTTGTGAAGGATATTGTTTCAAATAAAAAAATGGATTCAATCTTAATCACCGAATGACCACTGAAGGTTCTCTCTAGTCAAGGTGTAGCACAATGCCAGCATCTGGATCTAATGGAAAAAAACTCAGCTCCTTAAGCTCTCCGAGCAGGCGGATGTAGAAATGACAGCCGTGGTGTATGAATACCGGTGCTGTTCGTACCAGATCTTCACTTAAGATGCGAACAGGACCGTCTTTGTCATTTTGCCCACCCGGTTTTGATTTATGTTGCTACCTGCCTGTGATATTTTCCTGCTGATTTAGCTATTTCTCAAAATATAAACAATCCATTATCCATTAATGTAAACCCCCATGACCCAGACCAGGCAGTTTCTACGGTTGGATAAACGAATGCTTTAAATGTATTGCATGTTAATAAACATGCTCTTTGGTGGTCTGCTTCAGATGAAGTAAAAACCTCTTCGCACCTCTAATTTCAACCAGATGCCCTCTCGACCTTTTGAGCTGACTGTCTAAAACAAACCAAAAGTAAACACACCTTCCTCGGTCTTATACAAGTTTCTTAATCACACTATT
This sequence comes from Silurus glanis, assembly GCA_014706435.1. Classification (NCBI taxonomy): domain Eukaryota; kingdom Metazoa; phylum Chordata; class Actinopteri; order Siluriformes; family Siluridae; genus Silurus; species Silurus glanis. The sequence goes on along the minus strand of JAAIIK010000092.1, from coordinate 368,222 downwards.
TATTTCAAATCGGAACGTTGAAATACGTATTGTAATGTCAGAGATGTGTGTGTGATCGATGAGAAAAGGCAGATTTTGCTCACACGGCACATTATATAAAGGTTTTTGGACACCTGAACATAAGATTTGTATGTGTTTTCATATGGTGTTATAATAGACTCCATTCTTCTGGGAAGATGTTCCACTAGATTTTTGAGCGTGCTCATGGAGATCTGTGCTCAAGGGCATTCGCCTCATAAGCATTAGTAAGGTTAGGTATCGATGTAGGGTGAGGAGGCCTTGGGTGCAGTAAGCGTTCCAATTTCATGTAGCACCTTGGTCCAGGATGAACCTTATTTCATTTCATTGTATACTGTATCTTATAGAGATATTTTTCTTCTAGCTATAACCATGTGTTCAAAATATTTTTTTTTAGTGTCATTGAGGAATTTAAAAGAGTTATTTTTCTTGCCTTTTTTATTAAAACGGAGTCGATTTACGGACAAATGGAAACTGCGTAAGGCTCCAATATGGAGGTGTGATCTGTTATCATTTTCAAAATTTGTAAACAAAATTTACTATAACCCCCTTAAAATTAAAGTAGTTACCAGACGTATTTTTGTTCCCCACTAAAATAGTGTTTCTCTGTGACAAGTGAAGTAGCTAAGAAAGAAGGAGCAGTTTTCTTTAGTTTGAATAGTTTGAACTTATTTTCCAGTGAAATAAAAAATGTTCCTACTTTTTATTTTGAGGCTCTCCATTGAGTATTTTGCTCCTCTGTAATCGCACATCTGCGTTAACGATTTACGGTAAGAAATTTGATTGCACACTAAGCGATGAGGAATAAATATGAATCGCTTCATGCTGTGATGAAGATATAAAGTATTAAACAATAAGAGTTAGTATTAATAGTTAGTAGTATGAGTTTTCTCTTCGTTCTATTTACTGTTTTCGAAGTTTACCGTTGGGTGCTGATTCTGGGGCACATGTGATTAGAAAATAGGTTTGAAATTATAATTGAAAACTATAAATAAATTCACATGTTGTTTAAGTGAATTGATAGTTTCTGATATGTTATGTAGCTACTTGCGATTAGCGCCTAAACGGCTAACGTTCTACACTTGTGATTTAAAGTTTGTGTAGACACTTACAGTTTTTAATAATGCTTGTTTAAATATTCATGCAATATATTTTGCATTTAGTTGGTAAACACTGTGTAGTATGCGTTTGTAACACAGAGACTGTTCTAGAAACTTGTGATAATGCTTGATGCATATACGTGATTTTTTACGATAATTTTTGCTATTAGCATTACAGGGATTATTATATTTTGATTTATAATCATATCATTTAATTCTTACTATCTAATGCTTACGTTTGTAGAAATGTATTTGATGTAAACAATACTGGATAGTATTTGTGAATTGTTTTGTTTTGACAGTTTGACCACACCTATACACATGAATGTGCAAAAAAAACTAAAATTAAACTACAACAACAACAACAACCACCAATTGTGTACATTGTGAGTTTATTATTAAAATTAAAATCGGCAGTTTTCTTCTACACGCATGTGTAAATGTAGATTATTAATAAACTTCACCAGCAGTAACTCCGTAAAGGTTTCCAGGTGGAAATTAACGTGTGTTAAGAAACAACTGGCACAAAAGAACGCGCAAAACCATTTTCAAGGACGTGAAGCAGTAGTGACATTTGACTGGTGTGTCGAACTTCAATACCGCATTTGTGCTTAATTAATTGGTGCTCTGTGAAAGCATGCCAAAGAACACTTCAATCCAGCACTTAGAGAACATGCACACAAAAGATGCTTAACACCAACGCAGGAAATGACATTAGGCGGTCCAAAACCAAACCAAACCAAGAAAAAAATTCTGAATATTAAATATATTTTGTCAGATATTATTTTTGGTGGTCATTCCAAGTGTGAAAGATAATTAGTATAATTTGAGTCATATAATCTAATCCAATCTCATATAATATCATTTAAATAAATAAAAAACTATATAGCCAATTCATAATTTGTACATGATTTCAGCTTGTAATAAATTAATAATAACACATTATAGCAGTCTTAATTGGATTTTTAAACAAGGGTTGGCAAAAAAAAAACTTTTTTCCCACGTTATGAACCCCGCGGCTTAAACAACGAAGCGGCTAATTTATGAATTTTTCCTGGGTTTTTCCCGGTTTCACAAACTTCAAGCCAAAAAACTGATCCCCATAACATTAGACCAATGAAATTTCCGAACGGAAACGAAAAAACGCACCTCACCTGTGTTCTGAGCTGCACGGCATCGGGAGAAAAAACTTCCATCGGGTGATTTTTAAACGCACGACGATGCCAAAAGATAAACTCCCGAGAGAAATAGTTGTGAAAGGAAGGAGGAAGACAGTGAACAATGACTTTCTTGGTCGGCTACTGTTTAGATACAAGCCGTTGTAGCGCGTTGAGTCTGGGTGAAGGGATAGCTCGCTAACTCCAGTTGCAACAGAAATCATATAAGCACAGACAGGTTTCCAAAACTCGTACTTTTTTATTTTTCTTGGCAACAGCGTTACGGGTTAGTCAAAGAAACTTAGAAATGAGCATCAGAAAATAATAAGGACATATTCCTTGTCTTGCACACATGCAGTAATACTGGAAAAATGCAGTGGCATGCTATTCCCAAAATACAGCTCTGCTCCTAAAGGAAGCGCAACATATTTCACCCGTTACACCGCGTGTAACGTGTCTTTCGTTAAAGCCTGTGTAAAGTACATTAGTGTAGACACCTGCGGCTTATAGACAGGTGCGGCTTATTTATGTTCAAAATAAAAATATTTGTAAAATTCAGTGGGTGCGGCTTATATATGGGTGCGCTTTATAGTCCGGAAATTACGGTAAGTGAATTTGGACACTATCGTGCATCAGACAATTTTGTTCCAATTGTGGTGTATCCTACAAAAATATCTTTTTTTTAATATTAGTTTATTGTATGTTTATAATAAAAAGATCAAAACAATTGTCATGTCTATTAGGTTTATTATATAAAACCCCGCAAGCTGACTTTGGGAGGTAAAAAGCATCGAATGTGTATTTGTAAAAGTCGCCAATGTTGCCATCTGGAAATAGACCGTTGGTAAGAGTGCATTCAAGTCAAGTCAAGTTTATTTCTATAGCGCTTTTTCACAACAGACATTGTCTCAAAGCAGCTTTACAGAAATCAACAGTCAAGGTGAACGGTGTGCATTTATCCCTGATGAGCAGCCGTGGCGACTGTGGCGAGGAAAAACTCCCTTAGATGTTATGAGGAAGAAACCTTGAGAGGAACCAGACTCAAAAGGGGAACCCATCCTCATTTGGGTAACATCAAGAGTGTGATCATAAATCTTTCAACAATACAGAACACTGGAGAGTGAGAACTAACATGAGCACTGGAGTATAAGATTATAAGTGATGTTCTTTCTACAGTCTTATACAGTCATTATGGTTATAAAACTAGGAGCTACTGAGCTCATCGAGCGCATTGTGGGTGTAAAGGAGAGCATTGAGAGCATTGAGAGCAGTTTCAGATGCACTCTTAAGTTGCATGATGCAACTTAATTCCATGTACTAATAAAAAAAGACTAGAAAAAGCTGAACACTGACATATGCCTAAGGACTGTGTCTGAAATCACTCTCTATCTTCTACACTCTGATTTCATTTACTGTACACTAACCAATGGACTATTTCTCATACTTCGACGTAAGAAAGCGCAAAAGAAAAGTAAAGACAGTGGATGGCAACACTGGAGATGGCACCTTTTAATAAACGAGTACATATTTCGTTTGAGATGGCTTTGACTGAAGCATGAAGATCAATAAGAACAACTTTACTTTACTGCACAAGCAGCGATCTCAACATTGGAAGATTCCAAATTGAAAATCCACAAGAGTGCAGAGTCAGAGTCATGATACAGGAGCACAGAGGGTTAAGGGCCTTGTTAAAGAGCCCAAGATTGGCAGCTTGGTGATAATGAGGCTCCTCCTGGCCTTCCATCAGTAAAAGGTGCCTTAACCACTGAACCACCACCTCCCTCACATGTAGTGTCTGACTGAAGTAGCAAAAACAAAAGTATGGATTTATAAGAACATTATTTGAATCATTTATGCATTTCAGTGTTCCATTCTCCTGCTCAGCGACTTTTTTTGTTGCATACAAACAGTGAGACCCTTATTCCACACACAAACACTTGGCAGATCTGTATTGTGGTCTCATGAGAGATTCTCCTCAAGCGCAATTTATGCATGTTTGCTTTTCCGTAGCGAGGAATGGCATGTTTTTCTGAAATGCGGTGGAGTAAAAAGTAAGATATTCAAAGTGAATGTTAAAAAAAAAAACTCTGATTATAGTAGATATTTGAAGAATGTGCTGAAGTTCAGTAAGAAAGTAAAACTATCTGTTACCACTGCTCACAATACAAATGAGCCGATATAAATATATTGGTTACATTGCGAAGTGCTTGCGAAAGCATTCACAAGGCCTCATCGATCGTTAGTGGAATAAAAAAAAAAAAAAAAAAGAAGTCTGTCCTCTCGACTTACTTTCCAAGGTTTAATGTGTTAAATGCTTTCATTCATGTCACTTTTTGTTGTTCAGTGTAGCCTACGCTCCAGCCCACGGTTTCAGTGTCATCCTGCCACATCACCAGGTTGAAAGACTTGAAAAAGGTCATTCTGGCTGAAACAACAGCGTTTCTGCCCACTTGATATTTTCATGCAGGGTGGATTAGCTGTCTTTTTTTAAATCCAGCATTTTAGCACCCAACTATCCATTAGAGTACCATTAACTGTGCGTTATTTTCTCTCACACGCTCTTATCGTTCCGTGCGCTCAGCAAGTTGAAGAATCCGTCACGAAAGCACTGGGAGCCTGCAAACGCTAGCATTGTATGAAGACCAGGAACAACAAGAAAAGAAATCATAGCCAAGAACTGCTTCATTCAAGGATATGCAGATTAGAATAGACCTGGGTATGCAGTTCAAACGATTGCAGCACAGATTGTTATGGTTCTAACTATCTAACTATCATAGAAAGCATTTCCAGGTGTGTGTGTGGGGGGGTGAAAAGGACTAAATGTAATTCACAGCAAGACCAATTATTAATCAAGTTAGAAGACGAAAAAATGTTTTGAAATGTATTTCTGATGCCAGGGTGGATTGGTAAATGACATGCCTGATGAAATACATTTATTGCAGCACAGCTAATGGTAAATAAATAATTCATATCTTTTCAATGTAACCTACAGAAAAGAATCAATGAACATCTAAGGCTGTTGTTATATAGGTTAGTAGAATTTCCAAAAATAGGAAGTAAATTACTTTCAAATTAATTGCTCAATACATTACATATAATTTTAGGTGTTGAGATTTTTTTCCGCTGTAAAAAATAAAATTATACATCATGGACTTCAATTAGCAATGTCAAGTAAATACATTTATTTCATATATCTTATTCTAAAGGAGCAGGACAATTCCTGTAACCCTTTTGTCTCAAACTCTTTGGTGATTGTGGGAAGAACATAGCACTGATTTAAAATGTGATTCATTTGAAGCAAACTTGTTACATTAATAAACCAAAAGGACAAAAACAAGATTTAAAATTCTTTAGAAATTTTAGAAATATGGCATTTACAGTACATATTCTAGGATCACGTAAACACATTTAGGAAATGACGGCATATTATAGACATATTCTAAAATCCATTGAACAGACAATCTCTTTCTTACAATACCAATTAAAAATGAGCAATTAAAAAAAAAAAATCAATATCATTCTAAGAATTACAAAGAAAATACAGTAATCCCCTGGTTTACTGCGCCTCCACTGGTTTATCGCGGAATTGCAATTTCCACACAACTAATTAGTTTGGCTGATTTTTCCAGTCTCTCACGGATAGCAGGATAGACCAAAAAAAAAAAAACCTTATAGTGAATTGTTTTTATGTTAAATTAATAAAAATATAATTATTATTTATGAAATGAAGTAAAATGTTAATACAGTACAGTACTGTATTTTTAAAATAGCATTTTTCGAGGTGGAGTCTGTTTATCGCGTTTTTTTGTTTATATCGCGGGCGGTTTTGGAACGTAACCACAGCGATAAATGGGGGATTACACTATCTATACAGTGCATGTCAAAAGTTTGGAAACACCTTCTGAGAGACACAATGGTTCATTTCTCCAACCATTCAGCTGAAATACTTTGCCATGCCTCTTTTAAAAAACTTGCCAAAGGTGCTTTTCAGTAGTTGGAGATATTATTTCTGACCTTGTGATTCAGATCCTAGAGCAGTTCGAAAGGATTTAGGTGTGATTTTTAACACTTGTAAAGCTCTGATGTAGGCTTCTGGTCATCGTCTTGTTGTATGGTGAAGTTGGGTCTAAATCCCCGCAGTCCAAATTCGAATCGCATGGTGTTGAATATGAAATGGAAACAACCCCAAACCATTAAGCTTTCACCTCCATGTTTGACTGGGGATGTGAGACAGACCTCGGTGCCAGAACAGAGAAGAGCCTTGAAGTATACTTACCTCTCATTCTGAGAGAAGGTGGTACCAGTCGAGCAGTGCTGGAGGATCTCAGACAGCGCGGTGCAGTGCGAGATGTGATGAGGTCTCGGAGGTAAGATGGCGCTGGTCCATTTTTGGCCTTGTAGGCAAACATCAGTGTTTTGAATCTGATACGTGCAGCTACTGGAAGCCAGTGAAGGGAGCGCAGCAGTGGGGTGGTGTGGGAGAACTTGGGCAGATTGAACACAAGATCATGCAGCTGCGTTTTGGATCATTTCCTTCATCCTTTTAATAATGCTTCATCCCCCCTTCATTTTTCTTCTCTCCACTTTTTGGTTTAAGACTGTATGAACTGAGCGAAACCTTTATATATATATGCTTAAATTGTAAACATCTGGGCATCAACATCTAAACCAACTGCTTGTACATAACGAATAACTAGCTGTAATTAATATAGTCATGTCTATTAAATAACCTTGTGGAAAAAAAAAAAAAAAAAAGGTCATTTTTTTATGCCTCAAGATTTCTGGGGTCTTTGTCTCTTTCTCTGGATGATGACATGAATTTTGCCTCGTTATTTCTGCAGACATTGTATGATAAGATTTCTTTTCATTAATTGCCCAAATCGAGCTTCACATTAACATGGCTTTCCAAGGTTGAAGTAGAAGAATTGTCCTACACAGATCTATGACCTTTATCTGACTGCACATCTTTGGGATGAACTAGATAGTTGACTGTGCACCGCACCTTCTCACACAACATCACTACCTAATCTCATTAATGCTCTTTTAACTAAAATGAACACAAATCCCCAAAGGCACGACCCAAAAAATCTACTGGAAAGCTTTGCCAGAAAAAGTGGAGCAGTCAATGGAAAGTTCAGCAAGTTGTGATGATCAGGGGTTCACATACTTTTTGGCATACGGTGGACCTGAATTGAACACTATTTTAAAAGATAATGGAAAAGGAAAACAGCTGAGGATTTACAGTACAAAAACCCATCCGAAAAGTGTTTACAAATGGATAAATGGATAAATAAATAATATATTACAGATGCATGTCCCCGTTTCCCCCCCAAAAAAAAGTCTCAGCAGTGCATTGGTTTAATTTGTGCTAATTTTCTGAACAATGATTTTTATTTAAGTAGGTTATAGTTATAGCTTGGCACATTTTTTATGCATGATATCTGATGTTTTTGTGACACATCTGACATGATTTTTTTATATATATATTTTTTTTTAATAAACCAGTATTTTATTCATGCTGAGTGATGGCCTGATTGCCAGATGCTTGGAGTAAATAAGCTCGAGCTCATCACAAAGCAGCACGTGTCCTAAATGTGCGTGTCAAGCATATCCACATGGGTTTAGATCCAAACCCTGGTGGACATTCGGTCCCCCGCGTGGACACGCATCTCTCCTCCCCTTCATTTACGCTCTACTACGCGCTCACACACACACGCGCGCGGACACACACACACACACACACACGCGCGCGCGCACGGGCGCTGGAGCAAGTCGCGTAACGGAGCTCCTCCAGACTTCCAGGAGATCTACGTTGGAGGTTATGACACGCGGCGAGCCGACACAAGTTTCAAACCCTCCACGACCCCACTCAGGCCCGGGGGAGATTGCAGAAAGTGAGCGCGTGCGCGCCAATTCAGGGTTGCTGGTGCACGAGTGATGGTCATGGAGAGAAGGAGGGATGCGTGTACCTGCGTGTGGTAGTAGTACATGTGTGGGACGTGGGCTTTGGAGATTGGGGATGTACTCCTAACATCACAGCGAGATAGGGGATTTTGGATATTTTTGGCGACATGACACACACACTTTGGTGGAACTTGGCGAGATTGGTCGCTTTCTGGAGGCTGGTGCATGCACAAGTAAGTCAGCATCCATTATATCACCTCTATGATGTTTTCTTGCTTCCATAATTTGCTGCCAAGACTTTGTTCAAAAGAATTCTGCGCGACTACGCCTATTTGTGTGTGCGCGCGTGCGTGCGTGCGTGCGTATGTGCATCAGACAAAAAAAAAAAAAATCAACTTATAAATAATATTAAAATAATCTAAAATAATTCATGGTTCAAATGATTAATGGTGGTCAAAATATTTAGCTATTTTTTTTTTTCATTGAAGTTTTTACACTTAAATACTGTAAGTAAAAAAAAGTAAAAAAATTATTATAGAAATTATATATTTTTAATTTATGTAAAAAAATATTTATTTGACAGCGAAACGACATACTGATATGCAATTAGAGCATGGGTTTAAAGTAAATTACCAGGAAACACAATGCATAGTGGGATATGGATTGTTTTTGTTTTAGGGGTGAAAATCAGAAAAAAAAAGAAAGTTTATGATTTTTATGTACATTTCTATTTAGTTACTATGTAAGGCATGTACTAACTCTTTTAATGCACTGTAGTTAAGTTCTAAAAAACTTTCCCTGTTATTGTATATACTTTACTGCCACTGCCTGTAAGTTGCCCTAAGTACAGTTAATACATATGTTGTAATAAAACCTCATGAATCTCATTTACAAATTCTATGACATTAACTTATGGCAAAAACCAGATAGAACCACATAAATGCCACCATCCACATACCTACGCAAAAAGAGTAGATTAGGGCTTTGGGGGGGTTGTTTAACAAGATAATGGCTGAATTATAATTACATATATTATTATTAATATATAAAAAAATGAATGCTTTATTATTTACACCTCAGTTTAAATGCACAAACCTATGTATAAATACTGTATATACTGTAGATGGTACATTACCAAAGAAGCTTCACCAAACCCACTGTGCAGTTCCACCCATCCAGAGTGTATTATTGCCTCATGTACAGTGACTGGAACAATGAAATTGGCAATACTTATAAATAAAAAAAATCATTCTTAATTATTAAAAAAAGAGTCTTTTTTCCTGTATAATGCTCATTGCTTTATTTATGTTTTTCTGAGTTTCTTTTAATTATTCTGTCTTTTTCACATAGAATAGGACTGTACCTTGTTGATGTGATATTGCACATTGCTTTATGAACAATTTCTTTTCCCAGTTGCAAAGCAACAGCATTACTGGCATTCACTGCACTTTTCCTGGTTTCTCTTATCCCCCCCAATTACTGATTCTTCTCCTTTTTTTTTTTTTTTTTTTGCACATTACTGCATGTGCTGATCTTTAGGGTTTAGCAGTGGCGGAGGTAAGAGAGAAATAAAACAACAAATACTCCAGCTTTGAATTAACACCGACTCTGTGTATTCAAGTCCATCTAGAAAGGTGAAATAAACATTGAGCATTTACAATCATTTCAGGTGTCGTGACCTACGGTGTTAAAAATGGTTTAATCCACCTACGCGTGTGTATGTTTTATTATTTTTTTTTTTTATGAATATGACGCATATAGTGAAACAAACAGAAACTTGCTTTGCTTTTTTTGTGCTCTTTCAGCAGGCCTGCAGTTTTTGCAGAGACAGACTAAATGAATTGCACCACGAATTGTGCTGAAATCGACACTACATCCTGCTCATCGGTCATCATATGTCCATACATTTTTTTGCTTTTCTCTAGTGAGTTAAATTGACGTATCTGGAAGAGCTAATTATGGATTATAAGAGCCTCACCAACATCATCTTAGTCCCCGTTCATCCCTAACAAATTGCCGGACCTAAAAGTCCATGAGTGCCACGATCTAGTGCGAAGCCTTCCAAAGAATGGAGGTTATTATAACAGTTGATTGAGAATATTTGATTGAGGTTATGACGTGCCCACAGACTTCTTTTCTTCATAATAATGCACATCCTGTTTACTTCCAGTTCTCCAGGTTTTATTTACCCATGCTCTACCAATGGCATAGAGCTGCCCGATGAAGTGAAGTGCCTCCTCCTCCTCCTCCTCCTAAAGTGAACTACCAAATACTTGAAACTATGACTCAATGTTCAGTCCTAAGAACTTATTTTTCCACAAACACATCACTAAATCTCTGTCAGACTCAACTATGACTGACCATAAGTATAAATTCTGTTTCATAATTATTCATTAAAGTCGATACTATCCAAAGAGAGAGACTAGTAAACAAAACTAATGATGAGACTACCGTTGTGGTTTCATTCAGAATGGCAGATCTGCTCCGAGAGGGTTGTGTGTACATGTGATGTTGGAACCGCAAGTAAAACTCTGTAGCCTAATTGCTGAATTCTGAACAACATGGGATTAATTACTGGTAGAAACTGAATGTGTATGGAAGATAGAAGGGGTCAGTGGTGTCATGGCCATGGCATCCTATTCCAGAGGGCTGTGCTCGGATTCCACTAGCTTGACCTACAGATGGCAATAAGTGGATCTTGCATTGGTAAAAAAAGGTCCACCTGTGCTCTTGGTTTGCTTTGACTTGGGTCACACCAGCTGACTGGCTGTCTGACCTCATGCCATCTTGATAATGGTGTCTGACTTTAAAAGTTTGAGCAGGCTAACATGGGGCAATGTGGCAAAAATGCTAGGCCATTAGCGCCAATTTCAATTAGAGTTGATTCATATATATATATACTGATCTCTGTGCCACAGTGGCATTATGCTGCCACTAAGCAACTGAGGCATGAACATTACACTTCCACACAGCTATCACAATTTTGTGTCACCTGCAAGATCTTACACACGTATTCTCAGATGAGGTTGGTTTTATTTAGGTCTATCCATAGGCTGACTACCCACTTCTAGGTTTTAGTTCCAGCAAATGCCAATTAACCTCCGTTGCAGCTGCTGTCACCATCCTCAGCAGAAGACAAGACATAAAAGACTGCTGAATCTAAGTGAGTAACGTCAATAATTGATTGAATAATGCCCTGGCTTGATTAATCACAAGGTAAACTAAGAGAATCACGTCGTGCTGTGGGAAAAAGATTGAAACACACTAGCAATATGCTGCCACAGGCATACGTGCTCTCCGGATGGTGGCGGATATAGGAAAAACACTCGAGAGGAAAAAAATGTAAAGGAAGAAACTGACTGGTGGGAGAATGAGGAGGGAATGGAGCAAGTGGAGGAAGACTGACCTCCCCACCTCTTGTTCTTGTGCCAGCAATTGACCTCAGTAGAGAAGACCAGGCTGTAAGAGCAGCAATCAACTCAACCATGCTAGGTGTGCTTAGCCACAGGGCAGCAAGGCAATAGACAGCAGGAAAAATAGAGAAAGTAGGGAGGACCAAGTGATGGACCCCGCCCGGTTGGAAAGAAAAAAATATATATCTTTGTACAGTTTATGTCTTATGGATCAACCCATTACTTTTTTATAAAACCGATGTTTTAAAGTGAAAATATATTTTGAGGTTGTCTCAGTGTGTTGGTGTGTTTACACAGGCTGGTCCAGATGGGGAGATCACAGCAGAAGAGCAAGTGCAGATGCTTCTGGATGCCAAACTCCAGTGCCTCCACTCCGTCTCAACTCATGATCCGGCAGGTAAGGAGAATCACCACGATGGTTTTCTGAGATAGATTAAATCTGGAATTGCTGCTTTTGTACACCAAGTGCATAAAGTACAGTTCTGCAAAGTTGTAGCTGGTCTGATATTGAGCACAAACATGCACATTTTTTGGCAGAAAGATGGATGTACAGTCATGGGGAAAAGGAAATTACACCCTTCTCCAGTTCTACCTTTTCACACAATCGAACATTACTCTCAGTGCAAACGGCTATAAGCAACAAGTCGACGCAGAATTCTGTGATTTGCATAAAATACTTCCTGCAAAATAACAATTACAATTCGAAATGGAAATTCAGGTGGGCGCAAATACAGTTGCATGAAAAAACACCAAAATCCCCCACTGACCTTGTGTAATTTCACGAACATGGATAAAACTTTCAAAAACATTCCCATATTGTGTTGTTAATCATATATTATTATTTGATCGTGTCTTAGAAAGCTTCGGAAATGCTTAGTGTTTTATTGTGTTTAAAATACATACGCATGCTTCGCCTGTATGAAGATTTCCTTTGACCTATAAGATGTTTTTCTCATGTCCAACATGAGAGGCATGAGGAGGCCTCATCTTTCTCAGAATAAGGGCCACATGTTTTTGTATGGATACAATTATGGAAAAAAGAATGTCAAAAATTAGGAATTTCGAAAATAGCACATTAAAGCATAATACAGTATGACTCACATTTTGATTGCATAATTGAGCATTTTGTGGCTATATTAAATTGTGCCTATAATTACCTCTTTGACAACAAAGGAAAAAAAAAGCTAAAATCCTTCTACCTGACTTTTTTTTTATTTTCCTCTTTTTTAATCCAGGCGTTAAATACTTGAGTTTAAAAACAGTAGATAAGACACTGTTGGAAAACGTCTGGCAGCTCTACTTCCGCTAAAGGATTTCAGCAAGAAAGACCAACAGACTTCAGTCTTTCGTATTGTATTATATTCAACTCTCTCAATGTCCGGACTGTTTCACAGACTGGACTTTTTCAATGTGCTGCTATTTGATGTATCTGATCTGCAAGTCTCAGCTATTTAGAAAGCACGTTTTCCCGCTGTGTAGCACTGCAGTAAACATCTCATTATTACAACATTTTAGATTTCGGATTTTGTAGGTTCCCTAGTGGTCTAGTGGTTAGGATGCGGCGCTCTCACCGCTGGGGGCCATGTTCGATTCCCGGTCAGGGAACCAACCCCAGCCATTAGGGTTGCACAAGCCAGTGCACCCTTAGTGGTTCCCTGGTGGTCTAGTGGTTAGGATGCGGCGCTTTCACCGCTGCAGCCCGGGTTCGATCCCCGGTCAAGGAACCAACCCCAGCCGTTAGGGTTGCACAAGCCAGTGCACTCTTAGTGCCGGTCCCAAGCCTGGATAAGTGGGGAGGGTTGCGTTAGGAAGGGCATCCAACGTAAAAACATGTGCCAAATCGAACGTGTGGGTCATGAATACGGATGATCTGCTGTGGCGACCCCTAATGGGAGAAGCCGAAAGAAAGATTTCGGTGTTTGTAACAGATGGTGATATTTAGCTTAACTTATTGCAATTAACACGCAGGAACATGTGTGTGTGTGTGTGTGTGTGTGTAAGAGTAAGAGAGAGAGAGATTGAAAGAGGAAACAAGAGTGAGAGGAGTAAATCAGCTGAAAAGAGACAGTGGGAGAGAGATTGCGTTCCGAATCGGTTTATTCCACTTACATGAAAAGTTGGTTTATTCCAATTACCAATCCTTTTTTCTGTTCTACCGACTATGTAAAATCCCACGCCAATTGTTCTCACGTGATCGCTCTTTTTGGAAGGATAATTTGCATAAAATATGTAACTTGACAACATTTTCTTTCTAAACTTCTATTGTACCTATTTGAGAAAACCGCCAAATATACGTTTATTAATCATATGAGTTGCAACAACTGCAAACACAAGTTATATAAACAAAATAGCTTTGTTAAATATACTGTATGTCCGGCACAATTATTAATGATCTTCTGAATTTATATGAGAAAAATACTGTATGTGTGAAATTTATTCACCTCGATATTTCGAATTTTTTAGTAACCTGGGTGACTACAAAAAATAAAGGTTTCAACCAAGAGCTTTTGTTTCACAGGGGTATAAACATGTAACACATAGGACAAATTCCCTTAGTCATTCATCACAATGGGTAAGACCGAGGAACATAGCTGTGAAAGGTTGATCTTCACGAAATGATAAGTGGATACAGCTTTGAAAATGTCCGTTTTCATCATCAGGACAATGATTTAGAATTGAAAGAGTAATGTAAATGTTATGAATCAACCTGAATTGTGAAGAGGATTGTTCGATCATCTCCAATGATCACAGCTGGAGAACTGCACAAGTTCGTTGCGTCTTGAGGTCTGGAAGTCTACAAAACTACAATCACCTTCATTACAACAAGATGTTTGGAAGGGTTTCAAGAGAGAACCCCTACTGGAACTTCAAATGGGATCCGGTTCTATGGTCAGATGAAACCAAAATAGAGCTTTTAGGCAGTAAACAACAGAGATGGGTTTGGCACACAGAGAGGTAGACGTATGGAAAAGTAAAGCATGCCCATGGTCAAAAATGGTGGAGGCTCTTGAATGATTTTGGGCTGTTTTCCTGTTTATTGCCACTGAAAAAAAAATGGCTGCCATCAAGGATTACAAGCCATATTACTGTTTCGTTTGATAAGCAAAGTTAAATTGTCAGCTTTGGAGGATAGAAAGGACAGTCGTTGTGAGTATTTTAGTAAATTCCTCATTATTTATGTATATAAAGTAATAATAGAAGCAGTCTAATCTAAATTAATATCAATGAACTTCTTATATGTATGGAAAACTGCTTAGGAGATTTGTGTTCAAACATTTCTCACATTACAAACATGGGAAACGCTGTTCATATTAACACTTGTAGCTATGAGAGAGACAGCTTTATTTTCACTGTGGCCTTTTCAGATCATTAAAACTGCATCTGTGCACCTCACACCTATAAGGTTGCCAGGTTTTTCTTAAGTAGTGATCTTGAAGGAGGACTTTTTTTTTCCAATTACATCTAATACACCTCTTTTAAAACAGGTATGTCAGCACTATTTTCACAACTACTCATTTATTGTCTTCTCATGCCAAATGTTATTCTGTATTTTACCGCATTCTGTTATATGCAGTAACAGCTGTCCTAAATGGCTGAAAAAAAAAAAATCTGAAGCTCAAGAGATAATTCTGTGGTCTGAATAGTGAAGTGTGCATTAAAATACTTTATTCATATTTTATGATTTTTCAATAAAATTACATAATAATGAAAGGGTTAGACTTTTTACATAGTCATTCACTTTTAGTTGCTTGATCCTGATTTGGAATGCAGTAAATACTAGGTTGATCTACAAGACTTGGAAAAGTGATTAGAAGACATTTACAGTGTCACAAGTTGGGAATGTCTTTTATCATTTTTGGGACACACCTGCAGGCTACCTTTAACTAGTCTAACTTTTATTGAGAAATCCTTCTTTAGCGTTAATAGCAGCTTTACACATGCGCAACATCTGGACATTTTGTTTTTCCAAACCTTCAGCTGAAATACTTGTTCAGATTGTTGTTGGATGTTTCTTTCTGACCTTGCGATCCGGTTCCTCCCAGAGCAGTTCAATAGGATTTAATTGCAGTGACAGGGCAGGCTATTCCATGACAGATATCCAGCTGATTGTTAGAGCTTGGACTTATGCTTCAGTTCAAAGTCTTGTGGAATGGAAGCATTGTTGGTTCAGTAATTATTTCACCCAGAAAAAGTCTCCAACCTTCCCTGCTCCACAACAAACCCAAACCATTAAGCTTCCACCTCTGTGTTTGTCTGTGGGTGGGGACCAGTCTGCTAACATTTTCTCTCCTGTCCTTACATTGTCATTCGCTGTCCAACGACAGTGTGCGTTGTGTCTTCGTCTTTGATCTAAGTTGTTGCCTATAATCAAAAGGAACATGCATGCATCTCAAAAACAGCATACAAGCAATTAAATAATAAAAACGATATGATAAACACGTTGCGGACAAACAGAGGTACATTGCAGGGCAAACAAGTCCAAAAGCAAATATCATAAACGGAGTCAGAAGATGTAGAGCGACAGCATATCTCATTATTACAAATCTGAATAAGTATCCAAATAACTAAACATGAGCATGCAAATCAAGGTAGAGTACACAACATCTCGGATCTCACATAGAGTAACAAATGGCACGGCTTCGCAATTTGTGTTAACGCCTGTGTGGTTAATATACGGTATCTGAAGTGTGTATTATATTCAAGTGTTCCAGTTATACCTTGTAGTGAATTAGCTTGACTTATGCATATGGAGCATCAGGTTTTTGGATTGAGGAAAGGCATGGTGTTTAAATTAGTTTGAACACAATCAAGTTTGAACGATGGATTTTATTTTAATTATACTACTACTTTCTTTCGGCTTCTCCCGTTAGGGGTCGCCACAGCGGACCATCCGCATGTTTGATTTGGCACACGTTTTTACGCTGGATGAACTTCCTAACGCAACCCTCCCCATTTATCCGGGCTTGGGACCGGCACTAAGGTTTGTGCAACCCTAATGGCTGGGGTTGGTTCCCTGACCGGGCAGTTAGTGTTGCAACAGTCTTACCCCAACCCATGTAAACCAGATCTCCATAGATCTTGCTTTGTGCATACTGTAGGTGTAGGGGTACAATATATCATGATGTAACATAAAGAATGTTGGCATTTTATCACTTATATTTTGAATTTTATTTCATATCGGTACAAAACCAGCATCGGTGAAACAGTCCTCGACTTAAATTTCAAGTTATTCAATGAACTCTAGTTTATTGCTTTATTAAAAGACCTCATTTTTTAGCTAGGGTGCATGACTGTATATTTATATTACCCACATGTGTAACATACATACAAGAGAAGCGAACGCCTTAGCAGGAAGCTACTACATGTAGTGTTTTTGTAGCATATCACTTGAAAATCGCCACTTACATTTTGTTTTTTACAAAGAGGAATGCACAATATGTGTGACAAGGTCAAGGTCTGTTTTTATAACGACATATTGAAACGTTTCTTGTCTTCTCATCCTGGGTGACATTCTATGAATATACTTAGTAAAAAAGTCAAAGAAAACATGTACGAACATGAATGGGTATGAATGAGCGGTTGCACATTTCTTGCTCTTTATTTTTCAATCTTATAAGGAATTTTAGGAAAGGACTCAATGTTGTAAATGCATGGAAATATTTGTGACAAATGGTTTTATTTAGTCATTTCATTTAATTAAAAGGTTTGATAGGCGAGATATGAAATATGAAACTGATTCAATATTTTTTTTTTTTACCAAGGGTGCTAATAATAGAGCCAACTGTAGCTCTTTTAGGTTATTTAGATTGTTTTTCCCTATTTCTTTTTAAAACCATTATTAGGGTGATCTTATATTTATTTGATATTTTATCATTTGGATTTGACATAGGTCAGACATCAGACACTTAACATTGCATACAATAAAAGGCATCAGTAAAAGAAATTCAGGTAAGCATGCTTACAAAAGAAACAAGAACAATATTATATTATATAGACCATACAGCAAAGATAGTCAACAATAGAACTGCAAGATTTACTGCACTTCAAACATCTCATCATGATCAAAACACCTGCAGAGATTTACCTGCAGATTTTAAAATGACATTTTCTGGTCAAACAAGATGAAAAGCCCACCGATACCAGTGGGACAGGAAGACAAACTCGACTGTGACAGCATGCACAAACAAGTGCTTTTAGAAGTATAATGCAACAGCACAGTGAAATGTGTAGAACTTGGTGGGCCATATTATAGCTTCCTTGTGTGTAGAGACAGAAGTGTTTTTGCAGTGGGTCCATCTCATTCTATAAAGTTGTGGCCCACCCAAGATGGGCATTCTGATAGATCATCAATGAAAGCTTCTATATCGACCTACCTAAAGTGTAACTCCAGAAGTCATAACAGCAGAGGATAATGGGCTACAAGCCAGTATGATGAGCTCGATGCTAGTGCCATGAACACTATCCTATTGCACAGTCTACCAGTTTTAAAAAAAGAGCTTGTAATTTGCTTGAGAGTGTCAGAAATCCGTGACCTGGTAGAAGAGAACACTGCAATGGCAGATGTGGAAACGACAGGCTGCAAATGAGAGAACAGTGACCTAAATATTACGAACGTAATAACGAGCCGACACACTGGTTTGCAATATGTGTGACGTGCACATCGGGTTGCTAACATTTTACCCTCAGTGAGATGAAGCCCATAATGTGGGATGTAGTAACCACAGAAGAATTACAGCCAGCTTTTCAAACTAAGGGAGCTATAGCAACAGGGCTATGGTAAATAATAATATATATTCTGTTATATATACCACTAAAGAGACTGGTAAAACACTTTTTGCTATCGGCCACTAGTGCCTCGGCTTGGTCTTTGGCACATAGTTTCAGAACACACTGCTTTCTTGGATTAAAATATAAACTAAGCATAGGTGACTAAGTCAGACTGAGAGGCACAAGTTATTATTGAAAGAAAGATGGCATGTGGTTCTAAAATCGGCATATCAACATACTCAGAAACCCGTGTCACACATACTAGCGCAGACAGACAATGCGACGTTGTTGTTTTACATTTGCGAGAGTTGCCAACTCATTGGGCCATTGGTAGTGCAATTAGACAGAGGATTTATGGTCGAGAAGAATGCCTGTGTTTAGAGATTGGACAAAAAGTGGCTCACCTAAAACGCCTATGGAAAGGCAGATGTTGATGGATTTGTGTTTTGAAACCACATGCCTTTCTCCAGGCTACACATTATGTATAAAATCCATGCTGACATTCAGGCTGTACAGATCTTTTATCTGTCCTCTGTCAGACCTATTGATAGCCCCTCCTTGCTCTTTACCCATCAGACTGGACTGCTATACCAGAGATAAGGGTCTTAGTGGCACAGATAGATCTGGCACCTGTTAGTGATCCCAGTTTGGATCTTTTTGAGTGTTTAAAAGCTCTGGCATGGAGAAGCTGGTGTTGGATCTATAATGATCGCAAATATTGTGCTATTTAATGAGTTGCTCAGTAGCTCCTGGTTCCATAACCTCAAATGACTGTATAGGACTGTAGAAAGGACATTACTTATATTCGTACACTCCAGTGCTCATGTTAGTTCTCACTCTCCAGCGTTCTGTATTGTAAAGATTATAAACGCACTCTTGATGTCACCCAAATGAGGATGGGTTCCCCTTTTGAGTCTGGTTCCTCTCAAGGTTTCTTCCTCATAACATCTAAGGGAGTTTTTCCTCGCCACAGTCGCCACGGCTGCTCATCAGGGATAAATACACATCGTTCACCTTCACTGTTAAATTCTGCAAAGTTGCTTTGAGACAATGTCTGTTGTGAAAAGCGCCATAGGAATAAATTTGACTTGAATGTGGAAAACTAATACCCTTCCTAATATATTTCACTATGAACAGTATTTTAGACTCGGTATCTTTTTCTGACTGTATATTGCATAAATTAGTATAAGGTTTTCTTGTGGACAAGGTGTGAACAAGTTGTAGAATGTGTCCACCCCCACACTAAGTAGCGTTCATACAATTGGATATGGATTTGCTGCTAGACTGGAAAGTGATGTATGAATTACAAGATGATAAGAGTATAAAGTGGGGGGGGGAGTGGTGGCTCCAGCGGTTAAGGCGCTGGGTTAACGATCGGAAGGTCTGGGGTTCAAGCCCCGGTATCGCCAAGCTGCCACTCTTGGGCCCTTGAGCAAGGCCCTTAACCCTCTATGCTCCAGGGGACCCTCAGGAGAAAAATAAAATCAAGGACCGCGACGTGGGGCCGCCTTCCCGTGGGCTCACCACCTGCAGGAGGGGCTGTGAGGGACCGGTGCTGAGGGGATCGGGCAGCGGTCGAAGGCGGGGGGCTTTGACAGCCCGATCCCTGGGCACGGAGAGGTGTCTAGGGAGTCTGCTTGGACTGCTGCCCCCGCGGCCCGAATTACGGATAAGCGGGAGAAGATGAATGAATGAATAAGAGTATAAAGTCAACGAAAAGTACTACTTTTAGTTAATGCCATTTGACACATGCATCTGGGCAGTGCTAAAAAAAAAAGACATTAGACAGACATAAACTAGAGTCATGAATCTTCATTTTGCAGAATGTATGTTTTCATAAAACCGTATATTCTGTGCTAAGTTTGAGTACACCTACCCTTAATCGGGAATCATATTTGAACCTGATCTGAAGTTTTAATCTTAATAGTGAACAGCGATAAAACGTGGAGTCTTTTTCATTTGATATAAAGTACAGTAATGAGACTGGGAGTAAATCTCAAAATAGGTCAGACTTGAGTGGATATAATCCAAAAAATTAAAGCAATAATAACACTTTTAGTCGCTGTGATTAGAAAAAAAATGTGACAATCTGCCACTTAGTCATAGAACATACAATACTTAATATTGTTTAATATGGTAGTGTTGGCACAAAACGCAAAGAAGTTTGCCAAAGCCGGAAAAATATATCTCACAAAGCACACTGAGATGAAAATTCTTCCATGAGGATTATATATCTAGAGGGTTTTTGGCTATGAATCACCCTTTTTCTGTTTCCTTTTTTTTTCATGGTAAAAAGTGGACGTGTGCCCTCCAGAATGGGACGGTTTGATTTGTTGGCCACAAGGTTCCCCTGGATTTCTAACCAAAGTGCCCTGTCCTAGATACATCTACGATTTCAACCATGCAGGTATGTTATTGAAATTCACAGCATTTTTGTAATGATCTACAGTGACTTGATGTGTTGTCAAAGAATTTTCCTCAGACTAGTATAAACAGGTCAAGGTGTATAATATCAAGAGGAAACGTCTTAGTTGTTCTAAACGTCTTCCATTTTAAGATGTATGGAGGCCGTTTGTACTCTTGGGAGCCTTTAATATGGCAGGCATTTTTGCAACGTTCCAGGATTTGTGGTTCAAAACAGTCCTGTATCTCAGCTTTTGACCTACGTTTTTTGCTCTGATACACTTTTTCAGCTTTAAGACCTTATGTCGACAGATGTTTCCAAATAATGCCCATTCAAAGATTGCCAAAGGTGGACTGTAATTATAGTAGACAAATCAGTAACATCTCAATGATGATCCAGAGAAGCGTGCTGCTTCATAGCAAAGTGTCTGAATAGTTATATCAATAAAATATATATATTATTTTCCTTTTTAATAAATTTGCAACACAGTCTTGAAGTTTTTTTTTGTTTTGCCATTATGGGGTATGGAATGTTTATTGATTCGGAAAAATAGAATAAAATAAGATTAAATGAAGGTTGGAATACTTGAATACCGTGAATGCGCTCAACAGATACGTTAATACATACTGTATGCTAACATATTTTCACATTTACAGGTTATGCCTATAGAAGGTGTGAATCCAATAGTTCCTGGGTGCTTGGAGAGGGCTTGAATAAGACATGGGCTAATTACACAGAGTGTATAAAATCTCCTGGGCCCAACAGAGAGAGAGTAAGTTATTGTCCAATAATGTTCTGCTTTTATTTTCCTGTTATGCAGATATTCCCAGTGTGCATAAACCACTCATTTGTACCTTTACACTTGCAGGAAGAATTTTTTGAAAGGCTTTATATCATGTACACTGTGGGGTATGCAGTGTCCTTTGGGTCTCTTCTGGTGGCCATCCTCATCATTGGATATTTCAGGTAAGGTTGTACAGTATGTGTGTATTTTCTATTGCCAAAGTTGCTTACTGAATTATTAATACATATTGACACAACAATACCGACAAACATCAAATATTAGATTTTTTAAACCTATTTTAAAAATATTTGACTTATGAAAGTATATATATTATTGTAAATATTAATATTTTTTCAATATTATAAGATGAATTAATGGAAGCTTGTATGTCACTAGAATGCGAATCTAAATGATTTGATATCAAACATCAAATATAAGATTTTTTAAACCTATTTTCAAAATATTTGACTCATTTGAAGCTTGAAAGTATGTATGTTATTGTAAATATTATTTTTCAATATTATAAAATTCATTAATGGAAGCTTGTATGTCACTAGAATGCGAATCTAAATGATTTGCCTATAGAATAAAGGCTTTTATTTAGAAATTGACATATGTTTATATTTGCAATATAATAATTCTATCATTCTATATTATTTATTTTCCTTTGTCAAGATTCGCAGCGAATTACATGTTCTCTGATTCACAATTGAACAATCCCACAGGATTTTAGATATTAGCCTTACTAATGTGCCGTTTCATTTAGACTATATGGACAAAAGTTTGTGGACACCTGACCGGTAGATTCGTATGTGCTTTTTTTTAACATCCCGATCCGCATTTAGTTCCTATTTGCTGTTACTGTATAATAACCTCCACTTTTTGAGAAAAGGTTTCGCTGATTTTGAAGATTTTGTGCTCATTTAGAGGTGAGAAGGCCTTGGGTACAATCAGCAAAGCATCCATCTATCTATCTATCCATCCATCCATCCATCCATCCATCTACTTTGTTCTCAACTTGTATGTTGCAAATACCATGCTCAATGCCAATATGCAAATAAGCTGAAATTGAGATTGAAAGCCAAACAGCTGCAGAAACAGTGGTGTACAAAAGCAGAGAACGAGAGAGCGAGAGAGCGAGAGAGAGAGAGAGAGAGAGAGAGAGAGAGAGAGAATAGCGATTATAGCCAAGCTGATCACAACACAGTGACAAAAGCTGATAATATAAAGGTTTAGGAGATTATGTTGTCAATTCAGCCTCACGTTGTACATTTGGTTCTTAATGTTCTGGAGTATAATACTATGGACAGAACCAAAAAGATTGAAAATAATACAAAAGACAAACCATAATTGTAGATTCAGGAGCAGGTTGTGCATGAATTATGCTAATAGGTTTAATGCATCCAAATTGTCCATGCACGTGTCTTCAAAGCAAACCGAGAGAACACATTAAACACCATTAAAACTATAGGCTACTAGCATTAGTTACACTGAGTACAAGATGAGCTCAAGTGGTTATTCACTTCATGCTACATTTTATGTAAAATGAAAATATTCAGTAATCAGCCGTTGAAAAGTTTCAAACAGATTTTAGGCGCAAAGGTATCCGAACACTTGACGAAAGAGGCTCAAAGCGTTTCAAAGCCAAGCCGAACAGGCGCAGCACTGACAGTACAGTAACTCAAGTGTGAAATGAGTCATAGAACAATCCTTTAGGGTACATAGCACTCAGAAGATCTTTTGCCGTCATATCTTTCTGAAGACAGTTATTCCAAGCCCTTTTAGGAGGGAGGAATGGCGATGTGGAGAATGAGACCCGGTTTGGTTTTGAACTTGCCCACTCCTGCAGCAGGCTCTGTAGTAGATTTCCTGCATTGTTATAAAAAAAGAAAGTTCTGCAGAATATCTCGATGAACAATCTTTAACATTTTTGGGCAGTTAAAAGTTAACCAGGAGTGTTAAAAAACAAACAAAAAAAGAATTGGATGGGAATACATGATTCCATGATTAAATCAAATTATTCGATTTATAAATTCTGGCCATTCATGTACATGTAGTTTACCCACATATACACTATATCAGCAAAAATACTGCGCCTTTTCCAGCCATATTTGGTTCTTTTGACCAAACCGTTATCACAAAATCGAAGGCACACAATTGTTGAGGATGTCTTTAAATGTGATACCATTACATTTTCCCTTCACTTGAACTATTAGACCCAAACCTGTTCCAGTATAAAAGCCAGCTCAATGAGAATCTTCTTTACATTGGTTGGATTGGAAGCTCTTGTGTTGCCTAAAGAAGCACAAATCTTTACAACCACACTACAAAATCTAGTGAAATGTCTTCCCAGAAGAATGGAGGTAGTTATAACAGCAAATGGGGTGTAAATGTGTTTTTGTGTTTATAGTTTATATAGCTATTAGCATTAGAATAACATTAGAATCACGTGAGAAGTGGCATCAATAACAGCAAATTCTTAAGGTTAAAAAAAATGGGCAATGCTGTTAAGTACACCACCTTATGGCAATGTTGTTTTGGCAGATTGGTGTATGTGAAAGTATCTCAGCATGGAAAAAAAAAAGATTCACCATAATTATTTTGAAGGTAGCCAGACAGCTATTTGCTAATGAAGTCATTTTAGACATTATCAATTACTAGATAATGTGCTCCAGAGCAGTGGTCCCCAACCCCCAGGCTGCGGACTGGCACCGGTCCGTGGGTCAATTGGTACCGGGCCGCACAGAAAGAATACATAACTTACATTATTTCCGTTTTATTTATTATCTGATTCTGAACAATGTTTTATTTTGGAAAATGACCGGATTCTCTCCGCCACATCTGTCTCTGACTCACTCTTGATGCATGTCATGATGCCTCGGTCACATGTCGTACCTCCATCCGCTACCTTCTTTAAGGGGCTGCTCCGGCCGCTAACACATAATACATTACCGCTAAATTCAAACCCCCAAGCGAGCAAAATGAACAAACAACAACACAGTGGAGTCACGTTTATTATTATATTTAGAAAATACCAGTTTTTATGGTCGTATCATTTTATTTTGTTGTATTTATCCGCCACACCTTAAAGACCGTGAAAATATTGTCCGACCTTAAACCGGTCCGTGGTGCAGAAAAGGTTGGGGACTGCTGCTCCAGCGGATAGACAAAAAGTGTTTTCTTGGTGACTACCATACTTTAATGGAAATAATACATTTCTTTATTTGGCAGAAGACATGTCTGCATGTTATACACACTTATCTGCAATTTAAAGGTTAAACCAAATTCCTAAAAAAAATGATTGTATTATCCATTAGTATCCCATCTGGCTCCAAGAATAAACAACGAGTAATTACCAACTAAGTCATTGTAGGAAAATGGAGAACGAATGAAACACTATCAGAAACATTCTATTGTTGATTTAATGAGACCGCAACGTTTGTCCCGATATTCGTATGAAGACAAAATTAAAGCCAAGATTATATTAATAGAAAATGTACATTCTGCTGAAATCTTCTGTTCTCATCATTGTTAAACATTTCTTATTTCCAAACTGTACAAGATGAATAGATGTTTCATTAATTGTTTGACACGGTTTTGAACACATATTTTAAACAATTATCAAGAATCACTCAAAAGTTGAAAGGAATTGAAATAATAAATTGAAAAAAATTATATGTATAAAGATGTATCAGACACGGTTGTAGTGTTTTTGAAAAAGGAAGTAAAAGGTATTTAAATTCCGGTAGCACATTTGATTAAAATTGATGAGCCCTAGTCCATTTGCAATTACACTCAGGATTACTGACACCCTAGGCTAATTAAAGTTTATGAAGAAAAAAAAAGTATTAATCCAGAAGTAGGTTAATGTTATACTGAAGATATGAGAAGAGAAATCGAACCTGTAATTGAAGTAAGTCTATTTTCAGTAAATTTTATATATATACAGTGCCTTGCGAAAGTATTCGGCCCCCTTGAACTTT
>JAAIIK010000092.1:320009-332691 GCA_014706435.1 Silurus glanis | reverse complement strand
ATATATATATATATATATATATATATATATATATATATCAGATTATCACTTACAGTATGAATCGTATGGTCAGGCATTTACAAACTTTGTGTGTTTACTTATGTAGTATAAAGTGTTTGAATGCACTTAAGTATCGAAAGTAAAAGCACTGATCTATATTTATCTAGCCACGCAGAATTGAGGCAGTAATTAAAGCAAAAGGAGCCCCTACCAAGTATTGAGTACATATACAGTAAATAAACATACTTTCCAGAAAGCCAACAATTCACATAGTCATTTTTTTGATTGTCAAGTCAAGTCAAGTTTATTTCTATAGCGCTTTTCACAACAGACATTGTCTCAAAGCAGCTTTACAGAAATCAACAGTCAAGGTGAATGGTGTGTATTTATCCCTGATGAGCAGCCGTGGCGACTGTGACCAGGAAAAACTCCCTTAGATGTTATGAGGAAGAAACCGTGAGAGGAACCAGACTCAAAAGGGGAACCCATCCTCATTTGGGTGACATCAAGAGTTTGATCATAAATCTTTCAACAATACAGAACACTGGAGAGTGAGAACTAACATGAGCACTGGAGTATAAGATTATAAGTAAATGTTCTTTCTACAGTCTTTGGTATAAAAGTAGGAGCTACTGAGCTCAACATTTGCGATCATCACAGATCCAGCAACAGCTTCTCCATGCCAGAGCCTTTAAACACTCCAGGAGGTCCAATGTCAAACTCCACACATGTAGTGGGATCCAAATGGCACTGGCACGTACAGTATTGTTCAAAATAATAGCAGTACAATGTGACTAACCAGAATAATCCAGGTTCTTAGTATATTTTTTATTGCTACGTGACAAACAAGTTACCAGTAGGTGCAGTAGATTCTCAGAAAACAAACAAGACCCATCATTCATGATATGCACGCTCTTAAGGCTGTGCAATTGGGCAATTAGTTGAAAGGGGTGTGTTCAAAAAAATAGCAGTGTGGCATTCAATCACTGAGGTCATCAATTTTGTGAAAAAACAGGTGTGAATCAGGTGGCCCCTATTTAAGGATGAAGCCAGCACTAACAGGCATTTGAAAGCCTGAGGAAAATGGGTCGTTCAAGACATTGTTCAGAAGAACAGCGTACTTTGATTAAAAAGTTGATTGGAGAGGGGAAAACCTATAAAGAGGTGCAAAAAATTATAGGCTGTTCAGCTAAAATGATCTCCAATGCCTTAAAATGGAGAGCAAAACCAGAGCGACGTGGAAGAAAACGGAAGACAACCATCAAAATGGATCGAAGAATCACCAGTTACCTGTAAGTACTGTGACAGTTAGAAGACGTCTGTGTGAAGCTAATCTATTTTCAAGAATCCCCCGCAAAGTCCCTCTGTTAAAAAAAGGCATGTGCAGAAGAGGTTACAATTTGCCAAAGAACACATCAACTGGCCTAAAGAGAAATGGAGGAACATTTTGTGGACTGATGAGAGTAAAATTGTTCTTTTTGGGTCCAAGGGCCACAGACAGTTTGTGAGACGACCCCCAAACTCTGAATTCAAGCCACACTACACAGTGAAGACAGTGAAGCATGGTGGTGCAAGCATCATGATATGGGCATGTTTCTCCTACTATGGTGCTGGGCCTATTTATCGCATACCAGGGATCATGGATCAGTTTGCATATGTCAAAATACTTGAAGAGGTCATGTTGCCTTATGCTGAAGAGGACATGCCCTTGAAATGGTTGTTTCAACAAGACAATGACCCCAAACACACTAGTAAACGAGCAAAGTCTTGGTTCCAAACCAACAAAATTAATGTTATGGAGTGGCCAGCCCAATCCCCGGACCTTAATCCAATCGAGAACTTGTGGGGTGATATCAAAAATGCTGTTTCTGAAGCAAAACCAAGAAATGTAAATGAATTGTGGAATGTTGTTAAAGAATCATGGAGTGGAATAACAGCTGAGAGGTGCCACAAGTTGGTTGACTCCATGCCACACAGATGTGAAGCAGTTTTAAAAAACTGTGGTCATACAACTAAATATTAGTTTAGTGATTCACAGGATTGCTAAATCCTAGAAATAAAAATGTTTGTACAAAATAGTTTTGAGTTTGTACAGTCAACGGCATACACTGCTATTTTTTTGAACACACCCCTTTCAACTAATTGCTCAATTGCACAGCCTTAAGAGCGTGCATATCATGAATGCTGGGTCTTGTTTGTTTTCTGAGAATCTACTGCACCAACTGGTAACTTGTTTGCCACGTAGCAATAAAAAAATATACTAAAAACCTGGATTATTCTGGTTAGTCACATTGTACTGCTATTATTTTGAACAATACTGTATCTAGATGGTTCAGGATGTTTGCGAGTTCGGCATCTACTTCTTTAAAGTCCATAATCTTCACGAGGTGGGACGTGACTGGAGCTGGCCATAGTCTTAGTGAGATAAAGGTCTCTGTGTTGGTATTGATTGTGGATGAATAAATGAAATATTCCTTCACAAAATACTCCACAAGGCTGAAAGTCAGCACATTTGATTACAGCGAGCTGTAAATATGTACAATATTCCCTGTGTAGGAGATTCCCTCCATACAAAGTCTTTATTGGCATTGTGATGATTATTTTTTTTTTATAGAAATAACCCCCTTTAAATCTACATGGTGCTCCTATCCAGTCTAGTGCTGCCATTTTGGTAGGATTTAATTATATATTGTAACCCACATGCTGAGACTTTAACCATGTCTACAACAGCCAGCATGAGAACTGTGAGAAAACCACAGCTTTTTATTTTTTCGCCCATATAGGAATGAAGCCAGTGTCTGAGGGTGGATGGTCTTCGGAGACCAGTCGTTTTGTTCTGTTGCTGGGGCTTAATCTCGGCACAAAGTCATGTACATACTTATGCTTATGCAGTTCAGAGACACTGCTGCAAACCTGAATTAGAAATGTTTTTGTATGCCTGGAGTCATAGCGTCAATTTCGACTTCATATGTTTGACACGCCGTTTGCACTGTATTTTCAACTCGATTAGTGCAAGAGCTGGAGTAATTGAAAGCTGTGTGTTTCGTTTGAAATCTATTATGATGCATTACAGTGGATAGGCGGTTAATTGAACAGATAGCATCATTATTTATTTTTTACAAAAATATAGAGAAATCATGTGTAAAAAAACTAAGTACACTTTCACTGTTTCCAAAGTAATGAGCTAAGTAGCAGCAGTATTTAATGTGTGAAGTGTGATCACCTTTATAAAAGCCCAAGTTTTGCTCGGATCGCCAGTACGGAGCATTGAGGTGTGCGTTAACACAATGCCAAGAAAGAAAGACATCGCCAGTGATCTTAGAAAAGAAATTGCTGCTGCACATCAACCTGGGAAGAGCTATAAGGCCATTAGCAAACAATGGAAAGCTCATCATTCTACAGTAAGAAAGATTAGGACAAAATTGGGTCATGCAACAGGGCAATGATCCCAAGCACACTGGCAAGTCTTTATTAGAAAGGTTGAGAAATACTGTGTCAGGACCTTTTAAGGTCATAAGTGGTGCATAATGCACTTATAAATGCCTGTCAGCCTCAAAGAACTGAATCGGCATTGTCAAGAAGAGTGGGCCAAAGTTTCTTCACAGCGATGTGAGAGAATATTTAAGTCATACAGAACATGAATATTTCTAGTTATTGTTTTCTACAATACAGCAACACTGCATGAAGTATAGAAATGTCTGGCAGGTTCTGGCCACACCTTTTGTGTGACTACTATCTCCTCTATTCTGCACAAGTCTGGGCTGTGGGAAATTTCTTACAATATATGCAAGTTCATCTGAATTATGCCAAAAGATTCTGTCAGTCACCCCAAATCATGTGGAAAAAATGGTACAAAATGTGTTATGGCACAAAGCCAATACCAAGGAACACTGGGCCAGGAGCACTTGTGCACAAGATCGATAGAATAAATAGCTCCAAATTCATCCTATCGATCTTGGATCGTATTTGGAGCTATTCATTCTATCGATCTTGACAAGTGCTCCTGGCCCAGTTGAAGAGAAGCAGCCACCAAATCATAATACTACCTCCACCAAGCTTAACTGTTGATATAGTGTTCCTTGGTATTGGCTTTGTGCCATAACACATTTTGTACCATTTCTTTTCCACATGATTTGGGGTGACTGACAGAATATTTTGGCATAATTCAGACGAGCTTGCGTATATTGTAAGAATTTCCCACAGCCCAGACTTGTGCAGAATAGTGTAGATAGTTCCCTGGTGGTCTAGTGGTTAGGATGCGGCTATACTTCATGCAGTGTTGCTGTTGGCCTTTTGGTAACCTCCCTATTTAGTTTTCTCCTTATATCAACAGTTATATCAACTCCTTATATCAACTCCACTATATCAACAGTGAAGCTTGGTGGAGGTAGTATGATTTGGGGCTGCTTCTCTTCAAGTGGGCCAGAAGCACTTTTCAAGATCGATAAAATGAATAGCTCCAAATACCAATATATTTTGGCACAAAACCTTTTGTCCTTTGCGAAAGAGCTGAAAATGAAGATGCATTTCACATTTCAAAATAACAATGACCCAAAGCACACATCAAAATCAACAAAGACATGGCTTCAGAAAAGGATAATCAAAGTCCTAAAATGGCCCGGCCAGAACCCAGACCTTAATCCCATCAAAAAACTTATGAATGATCGAATGCCCTAATAAGAGCCGTACACAGGAGATCCTCTCACAATTTAAAGACTTTTTTTGCAAAGAAAAGTGGGATAAAATTCCTAAGTCTATGTGCGAAGTTAATAGAGAGTTATTCTCAAAGTCTTGATGCCGAAATAAAGGCAAAAGGTGCTTCTATATAACATTAGTTGGAAGGGGTGTGCAGACTTCTACAATCAAGCTGTTGTAGTTTTTTATTTAAAATGATTTAATATTTCTTCTTTGTTTTCTCTGGATTTTTGTTCGTTGGAAGACCACATTCAAAATGGAACAAGTCTGACATTTATGCTGTTGTTATTGTCTTTATATTGAAAAAACCTGCATTTTCACCATTACTGCAGCCCACAACATTGTTTATCTGTAATAAATGGACATTCGGTGCAACCCAGATGAAGATGGTTTCCCTCTTGAGTCTGGTTTCTCTCAAGGTTTCTTCCTTATGCCGTCTCGGGGAGTGTTTCCTCGCCACATTCGTCACCGGCTCGCTCATCAGGGACAAACTCACACTTATATAGAACATATTCATTTTGATCACCACATTATCTGTGTAAAGCTGCTTTGAGACAATGTTCATTGGTCAAAGCATCACTCTGAAGCTATGTGCAGACTATGTTTGCTTGAGAGGTAAAGGAAAGATGAATGGTATACGCTGCTCTGATTAAGGAGTTGATAGACAGTATGAAATTGGCTGCTTTTCAGGAACGGAAGGTTATGAGGTCCTTGTTCACATACAAAGCCCTGGCTGTGCTCGTAAATGAGCTTATTAACCCCCGATCTGGTCCTGGAGTGCTGTAATAAGGGAAAGATGCAAACCTCTGTATTCATCTATTTTTTCCAGCGTGACCATGATTTCAATTGAACTGATCATAATCAGAAAATATACATTTAAGGCAAAAACATTTATATACTGTACATTGTGATCAGATATTGAATTTTGGTTTCGCCACATATTTCATGTTATAAGACTTATTTTTCCCCAGAATTTAATTAGGGTATAACTCTGTTCAATTCTGAATTATTTCACTATAAAACAATCCTAGTGGGTTAAACATTTTCATTTGACAATTGAATTGTATTTGTATAGTGCTTGTATAATAGACATTGCATTGTCCCAGAGCAGCTTTACAGCATTAAATAGATTATAAATATAAATATATGAATTCATATGAATTAATCTAATCTTAATCTTAATATAAGTTTAACTCTAATGAGCAAACCAGTGGTGACAGTGGCAAGAAGACACCTTCAGAGAAACCAGACTCAGACAGGAACACATTCTCATCTGGTTGACAATGAATGTCCCTTTATTATATTTCTGTCATTGCTGAGATTATCAACTGATGGATACTTAAATACTATCAATGGCAACTGTAGTCTTTAGCCCCTTTAGTAGTCCTAATCCATCTTTAATCGTTCTTGAGTGTAACCATCCACAGTAACTTCATGGATCTTTAAAATGTTAATGTGGGACCATTCTCAGCCGAAGCAAGTGGATTTACAATTCAAGAGATCTTCATCTAAAAGTATGACATCACTCAGGCTGATCTGGAAAAAAAAAGTGAAGGACAGTTTTGAAGTTTCTCATTAGCTAGATGTCACAATTAGGAGTTAATTGTGGAAGTAACTTGACTCCATGGATAAACGTATCCAAGTGTCTGGTTGCTTATAGAAAGAGTGTATTAAACATCGAAGGGTACCATGAGCATCTGTACAACCAAAAAATAAAAAAATTGTATCCAAACAGACACTGCAACATTCAAGAAAGAGAAACAAATTAACCCCCAAGGTCAAACAACTTTTGGACAGGCATTAAAAGGCATACTGAAATTTGCAGGTTACCAAGTCGAGAATTAAAAAAAAAAAATGCAGTGTGTTATCAATTTAAGCTACAGTAGCTCGTATGTTTGATCGGACCAGCCTTCGCTCCCTACGTGCATCAATGAGCCCTATCCGCCCATAACCCTATCGCCGGTTCACCACTGTTCCTTCCTTGGACCACTTTAGATAGATACTGACCACTGCAGAGCTCAAGAGCTGCAGTTTTGGAGATGCTCTGACCAAGTCTTCTAGCAATCACAATTTGCCCCTTACTCAAATCCTTACACTTACCCATTTTTTCCTGCATAATATATCACACTCACTAACAGCTGCCATGATAAGTGTTATTCATTTCACTGGTCATGATTTTATGTCATAATGTTATGCCTGATTGGTGTATATGTGTGGACATAGTTTAGGGGTGTCCAATGTTTTCCACAAAGGGCCGATGTTGGTGCAGCAATACATTAAGAACGTTTAATAGTTTGGGGTTTATTGGGAAAGGAAAACTAGACCACTATGTCTAACCTTCAATACTACAACTCCATGCAATTCTGTCTGGACTGCAGCTAATGGGAACCAACTTCATCATACACAAGCCAGAGATCCGAAGCATACACCTAAGCTCAGTCAACTGGTGAATGAACTGGATCACAAGGTCAGAAAGGAATATCCGACTCGCATAGAACACATTTGCTAATTTTACAAGAGGCATGGCAAAGAGGGTGTGAAGCTTTTATTCTGCGCTGGTATTGTGAAAATGATTTGTGAAAGACCTGGAATGTTCAGAGTCTGGTTGCTTCACATAGACAGAATAATTATGGCGCATACGGACTATGTTTCGAAATATATATTATTATAATCTTTTATAAAACTTTGTTGTGTTCGCAATTATTTCCATTTGAATCGATTTCCAATTGACACGGTACGTTAGCCAAAGCATGCTTCCTTTCTGATCATCTAACAGGCGCAGTCACTGAGAAATTAATGAATTCATGCACTCGCAATGCCCTGTTTTTAAACTGGGGCTCATTATAATTGAGCAAAGAAAATCACACTTTCCTGGAGAATGCAGGGATGACTGTATACGATGCAGTCCTTCAGACACGTATAGGCATGTCAGTATGTTTCAGTAGATCACACCTTTAAATTTCGACGTAGGTAGCATGACATTAAATAATTATAATTTAAAGCAGGTCTTGAACGACCACATTTCCCAGCTCTTGGTTACTGTTCCAAAGGTCATGATCATTAGCATTAAGGTCACGAGTTTGATCAGCACTGTATCATGGCTATGTATAAGTGAAAAAAAAAGTCTCAACTATTTCTTCCATTTTGATAAATGTATCATGAGCTGTATTTTATTTAGCTTGGCATGTGACACACTTGAGCAGTAAGTGCAGCAAGACGATAACTCGCACGAGAGACTGCACGAGAGT
Source organism: Silurus glanis (assembly GCA_014706435.1). Lineage (NCBI taxonomy): Eukaryota > Metazoa > Chordata > Actinopteri > Siluriformes > Siluridae > Silurus > Silurus glanis. The sequence continues at coordinate 324,748 of JAAIIK010000092.1, read as the reverse complement.
GGCAGCGTACTAAACGGCATACTGTATATACACTACTCATTCTGAATTCCACCCACACATGCTACGTATTGCTCAGACAAGACCCGATATAAATATTTCTCCCGATTGCCAAAGCTGCTCCACTTCAGGACCTATGCGTCATGTGGAAATAAGGAAGTAGTCCATTAAATGCATTACATCTGTACAGCAACTCAGTGAATAAAAGACCCTCCTATAGATTTACGTTCCCGTAGCTGCTGCTAATTACACGAAGGTGTGAAGAGATGAATAATTATTACTCTATTTGTCTATTGGCTGTAAATAAAAGTGGCAAATGTCTGTGTAACTGTGTATGAATTTACTTTTATCTGTGTATAAAATGATTCATGAATTTGTTTCATATTTAAAGGGTCCAGTTATCTTTTTAAACGACACTAAATTACACCAAATGAGCATTTTGTAGTACTTTAAAGTATATAAATGCTGCTTCATATGTAAATCCTATTTGACGTTTATTAACTGTATTTTTTTATGTTGTAAATTCAGATTTTTGGAATCATTCGTTGTTTTTTTTCATATTTTTCCATGTATTCTTCTTTTTGTTGCCATTAAACTCATTTCACTCTGTCATACTATGTATGGGTGTGTATGTGAGAAATACAATTGTGTCACCCTCACCTGTTTCCACAGTCTTTTAAATATACCTGCTATATTAACTGCAGGTTTAGATCATGACTGTAATTTCTATGCGCTTATATGGTATGTGGTCCATTTCATTGTGAAGTCTATGAAGATTATGGATCTACCAAACTAAATAGCTTAAAAACTGTGATGCCTTCTAGCAAAAACATTATCGATATATTATATGTACTTAGGTTCTTAAATGCAAGACTAATGGGAGTGTAATTTGGACCTATAAAATTTCAAAGTTCCTAGATTTTATAAAGGAATTTTATTAGTGTGGCCAAACTGTGGCAGTCGTTTGACTAAACTATGACCTTTATATACTAGTAATGTGCATAGAATACTCAAACACAATTCAGGTACATTAAATAGTCAGAGGTTTGTAGACACCTGATCATAAAATTGTGTTTTTTTTTAACATCTCAATCAATATTTAGTCCACATTTGCTGCTATAATAAACTCCACTCTTTGAAAATGTTCTGTTAGATTTTGGAATGTGCTCGTAGAGATTTGCATTCATTCAACCAAGGAAGTTAGTATACTAAGTAATACTATAAGTCAGATACTAATGCAGGGTGAGGAGGCCTGGGGATCAGTCAGCATTCCACTTTATCCCAAAGATGTTCAATAGGATTAAGGTCAGATGGTATTGGAGGTCACTCATGATCTTCCGCTCCAACCCGTGTAAACAATATCTTCACAGAGCTGGCCTTGTGCACAGGGGCATTGTCATGCTGGAACAGGTTTGGTTCTCCTAGTTAAAGTGAAGAGAAAATCGAATGATAATGCATTCTTAGACATTCTATATAATTGTGTGCCTCTGACTTTGTGGTAACAGTTTGGGGAAGAACCTCATATGGCTTGAAAATCAGGTGTTTCAGTATTATTGAAAAAAACCAGTTTTAGAGAGGTACGTTATTTTGCAGATAAAGCCTATTTTATGCATAGCAGGTTGCATCTACTCTATAAAGCTTTTTCATTGTACACCTTGTGCTCCTCTCACATAAAACGTTCTTTTCTCTGCCTTGTTCTCCGGATTAGTAAATATTTAATGTGTACTGTAATTACAGAACTTGCATTGGTTGCCAGATTTTTAGGAACATGTGTTTGAATTGTAACTGATAAAGGCACACAAAACTGTTACAAGAAGGCTGCGGCACTTTAATATATATTTTTGTCATTTTCTTTAGGACATCTGTTCTTTATAGAAAAACATCTGCGCAGGAGAACAGTTTCATTGCTTTGGGGAAATACTTCTTTATTCATTCATGCAGGAATGTGTCATATTTAATATGTCCTTTCCTTTTTCATAGATGCTAAACAATCATCTACATGTTAACTTTTGAAAAAACTAAACATTAATATTAAGCAGAAGAAACACCCTTTACACTTTATAGACCAGGGGTCACCAACATGGTGCCTGCAGGCACCAGGTCGCCCTCAAGGACCACACGAGTCGCCCGCGGGCCTTTTCTAAAAATAGCTCACTATAGCACTTTTTTCAATCTGTCACGGAAAGACTGAGTCGGAAACCGGAGTATGGTTAAACACCTTGTCTTCATTTAGTCATTTAGTTGAACATATACAAGGCAGAGACTTGAGGAGAAGTACGAACCGGAGAGCGGGTAGAATCTGTAATGCGGGTAGTCCAGGGATGATCGCCAATGTGAACCGTTAAAGGCAAACCTATCTTGAGCGCTTCCTCCAAAGCGGAGCATGGAGCATGGAAGTACGGAAAATACTAGTGGTAGGAAGTCCGGTACATCTCTCAAGGCAACGAGTAGATCCGACAGCGATTAAGGTGGAATCGGGATCTTATAAAGGGGAAAGGTAATGGGGAACAGGTGTAGGTGATTAGAGCAGGGAGAGGCTGAGTGAGAGTTAGAGCCTTGGAGGGAGGCGTGGCTGGTGGTTCCCTGACAAAATCACACTTGCATTGGTGTAAATTTAAAAATGACAATATTAAAATATAGATGACTAGATAGAAATGATTATCATTAATTATTAATAATAACATATAATTAAAGGTAAATTGAGCAAATGTGTTATTTCAGAAGTGTGTATCAAACTGGTAGCCCTTCACATTAATTGGTACCCAAGAAGTAGCTCTCGGTTTCAAAAAGGTTGGTGACCCCTGTTATAGACCAAAGTTGCCACCTGACACCGCAAGAATGAATTTCTATTCATTTAAGTTTTCACATTATAGTGTTTTCCTTCATGAACCGAAAATTTTTGTTGGTCACTATTACAGCTAATAATCGTCCTGCTTAATCATCTTGCCGGATATTTATATGATTTATCTTCATTTACAATGAGCTTTAACGCTATGAGTAAGTGTGCCTGGAAGTTGTACATTGTACAGTAATAAAAAAAAGAGGCACTCTATGATTTAACGTAGGGCTTTATTGACCATAACAGGCCATTCACGATAAGAATGAAAGCAATTTCAATTTTCTAAGAATATGTAATGGGCCTGGATTTATAAATGACAGCACTGACAGCGCACTCAGTACTATTAATAGGCAAGCTTATACAGTAAAACATGGGTTGCCAGAGCATCAGTAGTCTTCTTCAGCCAGATTAGTTTAAGACACAGATGCTCAGTGGAAAATGTAGGTTGCAGGAGAGGGTAACAAATAGCTATTAACTCAATAAAAATCTCTTTCTTTCTCTCTCTCTTCCCCCTTTTCACTCACTGTGTAGAGAAAATATTTATAATTGTTATGTATATACAGGCAACATACAACACACTCCCACCCCCACACACAGATATACAGTATATCTGATGTATGATATTTGTCTGTGGGTTTTGATGTGTGTGTGTGTGTGTGTGTGTGTGTGTGTGTGTGTGTGTGTGTTGGGCTGTAATTGGATTGGTTGGCACCCAGTCTACGGTGTCATGTACCCTGAGTTAACCTACTCCAGGCTCTTCATGACACTGTGTAGGATATACAGTCTAAATATGGATATGGACAGATGGATAAATAGGGGATAAATTCAGAATGTTTTAAAATTCATAAAAATAGAAATCTACACAGAGTGTATTTTGGTGTCATGGATAAAGTAAAGACTTTATATACAGTAGGCAGTGGGCCTGGTGTCAATCCGACTGTTAGACTGTCAACTGTTAGATTTGCATTCCGTATCAATTCGATATGTCAGCTATTTGCATGCTATCACTGACAAGACTGCAGCATTAATCATATACTAATATTAAATGTGTACAGGTGCTGCTTGAGCTGCTGCTTGGCCAAAATCTTTTGGGACTGAGGTTAAAAGGACATCTTTTCCTTCCTCAGTGTTTAGAATTTACAATGAGCACTAGGCTTTCATTTCTCTCGATACACCTCCTAGAAATACAGGAAAATCCCAAGAAGAACCAAAATGGAGTTTTTGATTCCATAAAATAATATAGATATCCTTTCAGTAAATGGTTTCACTTGGTTATTAATTTTATGAATAACTCTTCCCAGTGGATCATTGTGGAAGTGCTCTTTAGAACATTTACGACTTGAATTGATTCCCACAAGAAGCAAAACCCTCCATTTATCATATCAACAATTGTCCTTAATACTTTTATTAATATCTGTGAATGAATATGAATAAAATATTCAACGAGGCTTGACATGATGCATTATTGAAGAAAATGCTTAGTGCCTCCTAATGACCAGGAAGATAGCAATACCCCTATTATTCTCTACAATTTCCTCTCCATCCATCTCCATAATATCAGGACCTGGTATTAGTATTCCAGTGGCATGGCTTTTCCTTGTAAGTGAATAAGAGACATGTGTTCATTTTAGATCTATTATAATCAGCTCACATCTTACCTTTGGTCACCCTGTTAAGAGGAATTATATCATAAGAGTATATTATCCTCCCACACTTTCGCAGCAATGACACAGAAGAGCTATTTTTGGTTCCTTATAATAACTTTTCAGTAAATGGTTCTTAAAAGATCCCTCATTTCTGGTGCTACATGTTCTTCTCTGCTACTGTACAGGGAGTTTGTGAATGGAGTCTCTTTTATTGTGTGTGTGTGTGTGTGTGTGTGTGTGTGTGTGTGTGTGTGTGT
>JAAIIK010000092.1:308556-319609 GCA_014706435.1 Silurus glanis | reverse complement strand
TATATATATAAAACTAAAACCAAACATACATCACGGTTTTTTAATTACATAGTTTAGGTTTTCAGTTTAACGTTGTACATTGAATTTCTTTCACAATAACATGCTGATATAAAAGGTTTGGGAAAAAAGAAAACCCTTCCAGGAAAGAACAAAAAAAAGGGGCCTGTTCATTTACCACAAGTTTAATTACATCTTGTGGTAAACTGAGGCAACATTTTTCACTCATAAAATTTTGGGTTTCCTACAAGAAAAAAGAACCTACAGATGTTTGACCCCAGATCATCAGTACTTTAGGGCTGTTTCTCATCAATGAGTAGAAGTGCTCATATGAAGTTTGATGGCATTGAATAATCCAAGGAAAATCCATACACTCATCATGTCAAGTCAAGTTTATTTCTTTAGCGCTTTTCACAACAGACATTGTCTCAAAGCAGCTTTACAGAAATCAACAGTTAAGGTGAACGGTGTGTATTTATCCCTGATGAGCAGCCGTGGTGATTGTGGCAAGGAAAAACTCCCTTAGATGTTATGAGGAAGAAACCTTGAGAGGAACCAGACTCAAAACAGGAACCCATCCTCATTTGGGTGACATCAAGAGTGTGATTATAGTCTTTAAACAATACAGAACACTGGAGAGTGAGAACTAACATGAGCACTGGAGTGTAAGATTATAAGTAAATGTTCTTTCTACAGTCTTCTACAATCATTTGAGATTATGGAACCAGGAGCTGCTGAGCAACTCATAAAATAGCTCAACATTTGCGATCCAACACCAGCTTCTCTTTGCCAGAGCCTTTAAACACTCAAAGAGGTCCAATGTCCAAACTCCACATGAAGTGGGATGGTAACATAACATAACGGTGATCTCAGTCTAAAACCTCAACCTCAACTTTAAACATGTGGTCTGAAGTGTGGTAAGAGAGTAAGTATCCAAAAGTCTTTTTAAAGACCTTAATCTTTTACACACAAACAGTACTGAAAAGGTGCTTATGAAGTAAACATGTCACATAAGCAGAAGTAGCTTACTGCAATAATGTCTCAATATATTTTAGATCAAAACCTCACTGATTGTATTTTAATTAATCTATGCCAATATTTTGGACCTATAGATAACATGCCAGTGTTCTTCTTATATTATAGAGGATAGTAGATTTTTTTATAGTGAACATGCCTGCATTCAAAGGTCATTCCTACTGACAGGCCAATTTTACTGATTCTTTTTATATTACAGTTGCAGGTCTGTGCCAGTGTTTTGCAGCATTTTTTTAAAAATAAGAATGTTTCATTATAAAGCAGTGGTTCCCAGTGTCAGTCATCAGCACAAAAAATCTAATTTACACACAAAAACACCTGATTAAACACAACTTGTTATCCAGGTCTTGAAAAGAAAAGTTTAAAAATAAATGTTTGGTATACGGCCCCCGAAGAAACATTAGGAAACAATGGACGCATACCTAAAAAGGAGAGCAAGATTATGAACAATTTACAGTAATTAATTATGCCCGCTAAGGGAACCAACCCCAGCCACTCTTAGTGCCGGTCCCAAGCCCGGATAAATGGGGAGGGTCGCGTTAGGAAGGGCATCCAGCGTAAAAACATGTGCCAAATCAAACATGCGGATGATCCGCTGTGGCGCCCCCTAATGGGAGAAGCCGAAAGAAAGTTTTAATTATGCCATGTGAGTTGACACAAACTCATTCATTCATTCATTCATTCATTCGTTCGTTCGTTCATTCATTCAACTTTAGTTCATAGTACTATGTACATAGTTTGTAATTATAATAATAATAATAATAATAATAATAATAATAATAATAAAATAAAATCTTACCAAGATGACCATTCAGAACCTTCTGCATCAAGTAAAATTACATATTGTCTTATCAACTTTAAGGTGAAGTGTTTAGAGATTAGTATCCCTGAACGGTTATCATCTCCATATTTTTGATCTATTAAACCATTCTGTCTATAGACGCCATTTAACTGTCATAAAAATATATGTGTATTTTATGTATGAGAGAAAATGGTCAATTTGAGAGCTATCGCTGCAACGCAAGGTTCACAGATTCTGTATTTTTAAGAAACAGATAAATGTTTCAACATTTAAATTGTTAATAAACTATTGCATTGGTCTATTGTATTGACTATGGATGCAGTAGCGTTGAATTTTCCCTTTACTTGAACTAGGAGACCCAAACCTGTTCTAGCAGGACATTCACTGTGCACAAAGCTCTTCTCCTATAAAGCTCTGTACTCTCTGCTACTGAACACCTTTGAGATGAATTGGAACACTGGCTGCACCCCAGGTCTTCTCAACTCACCTACATCAGCACCTGGATATATTAATGCCCTTGCGGCTGAATGAGTGCAAATTTTGGAGCACACCGTAAAAAAAATCTGAGGTTATTTTAACAACAAATGGGGCCAAATTTAGAATGCATGGGCAGATGACCACAAAATGTTTATCCTTATAGTATATTGTACATGAACTTTCATTTAATACCTCACAGGCAGCCACACGTGAATGGAAATAACAATTAATAATAACTACTTTTTCAAAAACAACAAGCTAGTGAATTCTGCCACATATACAGGTCTGGATAAGTTCCCTTAAAAGGAATCAAAGGAATAACATCAGTGATCCAGTTGAGTCTTATTGGTGGGTCCCCAGTTGTTGTGTAATTTAAAATAGTTTTTAATAAAATAATCTTGGGGACTTCCCCCCTAAGTCTACTTTTGACTTGTTATGGGGGGTCCCTAATGCCTTATTTGGGGCCCCGGATTCCCCCAGCCCCCCCTCAATTTGAGCACTGAATAAAATAATCATCGGACCACAGATTTCCATATAGATTCATTGAGTTTGTGTAACAATCTGAGATTTTATTCTTATATTGTATCTTATTTTCGAAGAAAAAAAAAAAAAGGAGAATTTTGTTCAATGTGATTTTAAAAGCTGAATAACACAGATTGTAAAATTAGTTCGCATTTCATATAATAATCAACGGGTTTGTGGATGCTTTGTTTCTGTGGGGAAAAGCCTAAAATATTTCAGTCACTATGGCATAATAATGTTCGCATGTGATCATAGATACCCCAGCTTCATTTTTATCTACATTGAAAAATGATAGGTCTCTACCCTATGACTGTAGGAAGGATGTTTTTCGATTAGATGATGGAAGTTTGTGTACACTTAAAATTGATTGAATAGGTTGGTGTAAGACATAGAACCATGCCAGATTGACTTTGTCCTGCTTGTTATGTGTAGACCAGTGGAATGTGTGCTGGGCTTGGAGTACAACAATAAATATGTTCACTATTATTGCAGCTCATCAATCCGTGAAAGGTTATAAGGCCATCTCCAAACAGTTTGAAATACACCCTTTTGCATTGAGAGAGATTGCTTGAAAAAATGGAGAGTCTTCAAGATAGTTGCAAAACCATTTCAGGAGTAAGCTTAAACAAATCTAGGTGTATTAACATCATTAACAAAACTGCAGCGTACGTTTGAAAAAAAATGATTTAGACATTTGAAGATCGTGAGTCTAGTTCTCGTGGGGTCCTCAAAAATGATAAAGGAAGAAAGAAAGCAGGAAGTAGGATCAAATGACTTTTCATGACCACCATGTGTGAAGATGCAATCTTGTTGAAGATGAAATCTTGACATGATATGTGAAAATCAATAAACCAGCCTAGGTTTATCTGCAATATTTATTCATGAAACATTCTGTCAGACTCAGGTACTTTATTTGGGATCATTGGTCAGGACTTGGAGGGTTCCATGTCTGAAAGGTGATTCAATAGAAATAAAATTGGAAATTCTGTCTTGCAATATATCTTTTGCATAATGTGTTAAATAGATGGGTTTTTTTTGGTTTTTCTAAACCTGGAGCCCACCATGAAAACATGAGATATGCTGTAACAATCTAGCCACTGGCATGTTTATGGGATGTAAAAGCCATGTAGACCAAGATATTCACACACACTGTGACCCAGGCTCAGGATCGATTACCATCCCAATGAAACAAAGTGACATTTTGTTATTGATTGTAACCAATTTGGCTTTTGTTCTACAAAAGCCCAAAGAACACAGTTTTAGGGTTACTATTCGACTTCCTGGTGTGGAGATAAAGTCGATGTGTCACAGCAATCTATTTTTACACCTTTCAATTGTGATATTGATGTTGCTTTTTCCATTTCTAGATAGGTTGTAAGGTGACAGTCCTACTGTTCATCTATTTTCTGGCAACAAACTACTACTGGATCCTTGTTGAAGGCTTGTACCTGCACAGCCTCATCTTCATGGCCTTCCTGTCAGACACAAAATACCTGTGGGGTTTCACTCTGATCGGATGGGGTGAGTATGAAGCAAGGCATTTCTTCTTAGTCAGTCGTTCTGTAAGGATGATTTGTATCGATCTATGAAAACTAAGACAAGAACTTAGCCATCTGCTTTTTTTGCATTTCACCAGAATCCTCTAAAGTGCCTCTAATTATACTCTTATTTACTTTATTCTCTAAGATGGAGATGCAGTCAGAGAGTTGCAATGATGCTGCTTTGCTAACACAACATTGTTCTATATTATATTATACAGTATTATTATAAAAAAGGTACAGAATTCTACAATCTCTGGTCATTTAGCGCAGTTCAAAATTAATCGACCGCCTTAAAATCAGGAATCAATCGCAAGTAAACAGCTCTTGGAACTTCATACATCTCCTATTAATATCACTGTAGTCATGAGATGGTTGAGCGGTACAGCGAAGAGCATCCGGAGCTTTGGTTAGTGTCTCTGCAGTTTCGTTTTTTTCTCCCATTGTTTATATTTGTTTCCTCAGGGCTCTCCTGTTTCCTTGTACCTTCCAATAAAACAGTCTAGTAGGCAGATTGAGGACTGTAGATTTCCCCTGAGTAAGAATGTGTGCACTGTGATCTGTAATGAACTGATTTTCCTTCCGGGGTGTATTCACACCTCTACTGCTGCAACCCAGACAAGGAACAAATTCTTTTTACAGCTGAATGAATCGAAAAACAAATAACTGAATAATAATACTAATTTGGGGATAGATAAAGTTACTTACTGTGTTAGGAAATTAAAATGCTCTTCAGAAAAGAGAAAAGAAGAAACTAGCATGGTGGTGCCTGAATGAGCAGAAATCTCCACAGGCACAATCGAAAATCTAGTAGAACATTTTCCAAGATGAGTGGAGGTTATCATGAGCGCAAATGGGGACTAAATGTGGAATGGAAGGTTCAAAAACCACATATGAATCCCTAAATCACACGTTATTAACTTAATAATGAACTTGCAAGTCACTTTTAAGAGATAAACTGCTATTGCGAAGAAGCCACTTTAAAGAGTTCTGTAACGAACTGAACTTTGGAGATGTTTAAGACGTTCTGAACCATGTATTTCACAGGTATATAAATATCAGCAGTGCATTTGGTACCTGGGCCTTTAGTGGGGACGTACCCGACTTAATCCACCTCTTAATACCGCCACTATCACGTTGCAATTATAGAAACCATCAATACTATACAAAAACCACAATATAACAACGGCATTACAGAGAGAGAGGAATTTCACATATGGAGGTTTCTTGCTTTTTACTAAAGCAAGAAACCCAATTAAGACAACTCCAAGCCTCTACCCTACAACCACAACTGTGCCACCTACATCATCTGAAGCAGTTCAGAATCAATATTTGTCTAATAACAGGACAAAAACATTACAATTTGAATAAAAAATACGACCTACTCACCAGAGATGCAGACTCATAATTTGCACCGCTCCTCAGAGGCTGGTACCGCTCGTATTCACTGGTCTGGAAGTGGAGAACAAACCCTTTCTCGGGCTCAGACAAGCTAGCTAGCTTCGGGGTTGGCCGACCTCCTTACGATGTGTAGCTTTTCTCGAAAATGTATTTTTAAGTATGCCCGAGACCAAATAAATTTCTCTTCCTCCGTAGGCATAAAAAAAGTCTAACTCTGATGTATTAATATGTGCAGAGCTACACACGTGTTTTACCAGTCGAACTTGGCTGTAGCAGTTTCCCTCTGACCGACCAATCAGAGAACGGAAAAAATGCTGACGCTATTCTGGGATAGGTAGCTGCCCTGTGAGGCGAATTTGAAATCTGATTGTTAAAGAAACGGACTAATTTCTAACAGAGACTAAGGTATGAAGGCCAGCAGTACTGACTTTGAAGGCTCTGGGCAGATTAGATTGACATGGCAGCATTTAGAGAATGAAATATGATTTGACAAAAAAATCTAACATACACATACATTTACATTTGCGGCATTTAGCAGACGCCCTTATCCAGAGTGACGTACAAAAGTGTTTTGAGTCTCTAGTAATGAATAAATCTACACTGGTACACAAGATAACAAATTTAATATAAATATAACTCTTGAATTCTACAAACTTGGAAAGTGCTAATTTAAGTGTTTCAGGAAGAGGTAGGTCTTCAGTCGTCGCTTGAAGATAGTCAGTTCACATACACGTACTGGAAGCAGTGCAGCCAAGAGAAACGCTACAAAATGAAGAGAATAATGTGTGCTTTATTAGATTGTGCCAAATGCTGCAATAAATTATAAACATCACATTTGGAGGAAACTTGGAAATTCGGAGGCTTATTTCTGTTTAGCAGTTTAGTCAGTTCAGAATTCAGTCACTTCAGTCAGTCAATAATCAAATGATCTGCACTTGCAAATCCGTCAGAGTGGTTTTAAAACTCTACGAGGGCATTACATTTGTACTGTTCGAATGATCTTGTACAAAAAAAACCCAACTTTGTGTTGTCCAGATGGAAGCAGTGGGAAAGATGAGGAAGTGAACAATTTGAGCTTCGGTCCTGTGAATTGCAAGATGTTGCTCGTGTTTTTTTATGAGAATTACCAGACACTATACAAACAAAAGTTTGTGGACACATGAACATAAGATTCTCATGTGCTTTTGGGATGATGTTCAACTAGATTTTGTAGTGTGTTCGTGGAGATATGTGATCATTCAGCCACCAAGGTTTTAGCAATCCTAAGGAGCCCTTGGGTGCAGTCAGCATTCCAATAAATCCCAAATGTGTTCAGTAGGGTTGAGTTCAGAGCTCTATAGCAGAGAGATTCCACTTGAAACCAGGTCAACCATATCTTCATAGAGCTGGCTTTGTGCACAGGGGAACTGTCATTCTGGAATAGGTTTAGGTCTCCTGGTTCAAGAGAAGGGTAAATTTAATGCTACTGCATCCAAAGACATCCTGTGCTTCCAACCTTGGCGATAACAATTTGGAGATGAAGCGCATATTGCATGGTGTCCCTATACTTTTGTCCATATAAGTGTATAAAACTTTAATTTGGCTTCTTCCATTAGGGGGCGCCACAACGGATCCTCCGCATGTTTGATTTGGCGCATGTTTTTACGCTGGATGCCCTTCCTAACGCAACCCTCCCCATTTATCCGGGCTTGGGACCGGCACTAAGAGTGGCTGGGGTCGGTTCCCTGACCGGGGATCGAACCCGGGCCGCAGTGATGAGAGCGTCGCATCCTAACCACTAGACCACCAGGGGACCTCGTCCATATAAGTGTATAATCAACTAAATTACATTAACAGCTGAAAAACAGTTGTGTATTTTTTTTTTTCCGTCCTATCTACAAAAAATATCACTTTTATTGCACATTGTATCCATACGGCACGTCACGTTCTCAACTACACATCCACTGCTTTCTTTTGGCTAACTTGCTTCCCTTTTAAGTGGCTTGTATGTATTTATTTATTTTTCTATTGCACTTGATGTGTTTCTCCTGACAGGGCTGAGGAGGAACACAGCTTTGATATGCAGGACCAGTTTTTATTATGGGCTTAAAAGTTCTTTATGGGCTTAATCAGCATATTCCTCCGTAAAAACCTACATTGTCAGTTGTACCAGCTGTGGAATTGGCCTTGTATAACAAGAAATATGCTGGATTTTATTTTGCCAAGTCAGAATAATAATTGCTTGGTGATAATGAGGCTCCACAATGCGACTTCTCTCCATGCGCGTGGACTAAATGAGTGCATTTACCTAGAAGCACGAAATGAGAAATAGATATGACGTTAATTTGTTTGTGTTTCCGAACAAAGAGTGAAAGCATCTTCGGATGTCTTCACATGTTTAGTTCTTAGGTCCTAATCAAAAATGTAATCATCTAAATCTGCTGTATTGTAGTGTATGCCAGATACATCAGTATCACCTAGACAGCATAATTATGTGTTTGCCCAAAACCATTATGTTGTCATAAATAGTAGCATATTACTGAGATAAACGCTGACAATACCAAAGATTTTACTCTGGTAGGCCAAATATAATGGAGAAATGGTGGTATTTATATCCCTTATATGTATATTGCAGAAGACTTTGTTGTGGCATTGAGTAAAAGACAGGAGGTGGAGCTGGAGGTAGCAGAGCTGAAGATGTTGAGGTTTTCGTTGGGAGTGACGACGATGGACAGGATTAGAAATGAGATTATTAGAGGGACGGCGCATGTAGGACGTTTTGGAGATAAGGTGAAGGAGGCGGGATTGAGATGGTTTGGACGTGTGCAGAGGAGGGACATGGGGTATATCGGTAGGAGAATGCTGAGGATGGAGAAAAGAGGAAGGCCAAGGAGGAGGTTTATGGATGTGGTGAGGGAAAACGTGTAGGCAGTTGATTTGAAAGAGGCAGATGTAGAGGACAGGGGGGTTTGCAGACGGATGATCCGCTGTGGCGACCCCTAATGGGATAAACCGAAAGTACAGTAGAGAGTGTTTTCGGCACTGAAGTTTTCACGGATTCCAACTTTACTAACACCCTTTTAGCTAAATGAGCACAAACCTCCACAGGCACACTCCAAGATCTAGTGCAACATCTGCCAGGAAGATTATGGAGGTCAAGTCAAGAAGCTTGCATTGTCATTTTAACCATGTATAGCTGACGTAGTACACAGTGAAATGAAACAACGTTCCTCCTGAACCCTGGCGCTACATAAAACAGCATAGAGCTACATCACAGAAAACACAGGGCTAAGGACTAGCAAGTGTCCTCGCCACTTAAAGTGCCTCGTGTGCAACCTGGTGCAAACGGTGCAAAGACAACACAAGACAGTTCAAGACAATACAGGACAGTGTAAGACAAATAGACAAAAACACAAAATAGCGCCACCAGTAAACCTGTTGTATATTGCACACTGCGGAAACAAAAATGTAAACAAAATATTGTGCAAAAGAGCAATAGCAGCAGTCAGAAAGTGATGTGTGGAGGTTATTATAACAGCAAATAGGGACTAAATGTGGCATGGGATGTTCAAAAAAACCCCCACCAATTTTCTGGTGAGCTGTCCACAATCATTTATACATAGAGTGTAACTTCGCTTTGTTTCTCCTAAAAGTAGCGCCTTTATTGCTGTTAAAACCCCTTTCGCCCAACTAAATGTGGGATTATGGTCCCTTCCATAGGGTTATTCTGATAATACAGGTTTATTGGGATCACCAATGAAATACTCTTGACAACGCTGGATATACTAACGACGTTACTGTATTTAACCAGGGTTGGCTTGACGGGACACCGTTTTAGCGGAGAGTTACTCAACTCCAGCAGGCGTCCTTGTGTCTTCGTGTAACTTCATTTGAAAAAGCATTCCTCCGTGCCAAAATCCACTAGTTTCATACGGGTTGTTTTTGCTATCCGCTCCTAGCATGGTGTGATATCGATTTTGCAGATGGTTAAGTGTCTTAAAACCACTTGGAGGTATTGAACGTTCGATGTTTGGTGCAAATCTAGGTTCCTTTCCTGAAGGCGATACATCGTTCTCTCTCCCTAATGTGCTGATCCAAGCGAATAACCAATGAAACAAGGTCCAAATGCCAATCCCACACCACTACTTACAAACCATGGTACAAAGGGTTTAGTAGTTTTTCCAGGTCCCATCTGTTTTCGGTCAGCAGAATACTGCTGTTGCTGTTCTCTTGAGAAGAAAATATAAGGAGTAGGAAACCAAAGTTAGGAAACCATAATCAGGAAGAAAATACAAAAATGTCAGTGTAGAAATAGTGTCGTCTGAAACGACGGTGGGTTGAATGTCACTTTCAAATAAAATACTCAATGCCTACTTGAGTCCTCCTTTCGAATTTATGAAATAAAAAGCCAAATTTAATTTATCCACCTGCTGCAAAACCAAAAATCTCTCTGCTTCTGTGTGCTGTCATCCTTTTGAAGCGTGCAGTCAGCAGTCAACCTGGATAAAAAAAAAAAGACAATTTCACTGAACAATTTAAAAAATATATTTGCAAAATAATAGCTAATTAAAATATTTATTCTATTCGGTTAATGTGATTTTCGCTTCTGAACCTCAAACATTTCCTTTTCTTGTATTTATCCATGGTTGGCCTACCAGGGAATGAAAAGCTCAAAAAGATCAAGATCAACAAGATCACCATAATTCTTTAAATTAAGACTTACATGTAAAAATACTCTCAAGTAAAATAAAAAAAAATTCTAATTAATTTACCCGATGCTGCGGGTTGCCGACCCCATGATTAGATATCAATAAATTCATGAATAAATTGTTCAAATGAATAATTATATACAAATTACAAATTAAAATAAATTGTACACTTACATTTTTTTTTTTGCATTTTTATTTATTTATTCATTTTTGTAAAATCTTGGAGCTTCCCCATAAACATCACAAGCACAATGGGTTATAGAAGGGTGTTACCGTAAAAATTGACATTATGTATAAAAAAAATTTACGGGTTTAGATACATTATGTAAATGTTTAAGGTAACACTCTTCTATAACACATTGTGCTTGTGAAGTTTATGGGGAAGCTCCAACAATTTACAAAAAAAAAAAAAAAAAAAAAAAAAGAATTTGAAAAAAAAAAAAAAAAATGTAAGTGTACAATTTGTTTAAAAAATAAAACAAAGCAGAGAAACAAAGCTTTTTCTTTAGTCAGTAACCCGCCTGTTTTTGATCAGTAAGAATATATATATTGAAGAAAAAAAAAAAAAAAAAAAAAAAAAAAAAAAAAAAAAA
>JAAIIK010000092.1:284759-308456 GCA_014706435.1 Silurus glanis | reverse complement strand
AAAAAAAAAAAAAAAAAAAAAAAAAAAAAAAAAAAAAAAATTATATATATATATATATATTCAATTGAACAATTTATTAATTAATTTATTAATATCTAATCAAGTGGTCGGCAACCCGCAGCTCCCGGTAAATCAATTAGAATTTTTTTATTTTAGTTTAGAGCATTTTTACATGTAAGTCTAAATTTGAAGATTATGGTGATCTTGTTGATCTTGATCATATTGAGCTTTTCGTCCGCTGGTAGGCTAACAATGGATAAATCCAAGAAAACGAAAGGTTTGAGGTTCAGAAGCAAAAATCGCATTAACCAATAAAATTAATATTTTAATTAGCTATTATTTTGCAAATAAATATTTTACATTGTTCAGTGAAATAGTCTTTTTTTTTATTCAGGTTGACTGCTGACTGCACGCTCCAGGACACACCATAAAAGAATGACAGCACACAGAAGCAGACAATATAATAATAATAAAAAAAAAAAATTTCCAAAATAAAACAAAGCAAAGAAACAAAGCGTTTTCTTTAGTCAGTAACCCTCCTGTTTTTGATCAATAAGAATATACAAAAATAAAATACAAATTCTTCATTAATTTCTATAAAATCTATACTTGAAATGCCTTCATTAGTGTGTACAATGTTAGTGCAAAGTTGTATGTACACTGTCTGCACGGCTCTTGTTAATGGATTGCAAATAACGATGCACAGACTCAAGGCAGGGACATTGGAGAGCTTCTTGTAACCTGAGCTGATTGTAAATGATTACTGTCTTTTTCTTTGACTCTGAGTTCAGGTGTTCCTGCTCTCTTTGTCTCAGCCTGGGCAATCGTAAGAGCAACTGTAGCAAATTCCAGGTAAAGGGCTTTTGCATGCACACTAATGAAAACTGAGCTGTGATGTAAGGGCCTAGATTTAGCATGATGAAAAAAATGATCTCTCGTTTTTGCCTACGCATTTTGTATGAGCTTCTTGTACCTTCATATTTATTTATTTCGCTTCAAATGTATTATGGCTCGATGCTTATTTAGCATGAAATCCTTAAATGCAGACTGAAGACATGAAACTTAGCATACAATGTAATGCTAATACATTATTTGGACAAAACTTTTGTGGACACCCAACTATAAGATTCGTATGTACTCTTTTTGAACATCCCATTCCACATTCAATCTCAATTCACTCTTATAATAACCTCCACTCTTTTGGGAAGATCTCCCACTAGATTTTGAAGTGTGTTCTTCTGAATGTTTTTGCTCATTCAGCCTGTGTTAGTAAAGTAAGGTACTGATGTAGGGTGAAGTTGGTGTTTCAATTCATCCCAAAGGTTTTCAGTTGGGCTGAGGTGAAAGCTTTATAGCAGGCCACTAAATCTCTTTTACTCCAGCCTATACGTTGACCTGGATTTGTAGGTAGAAGTTAAATAAGACATCCTGTACATTTGAGTGCCTCTAACTTTGTGGTAAAAAGTGTATGGAATCCGTTCTTAGCGTGTAAATATCATATATGTAAACGCTTTAGTGTTAAAGATGTTTCACTAACTTTGTGACCTTATTTTGACCTTATTTACCTGAGATGTAGTATATTATTTATTAAGAATTATAAGATTTTGCTGCCAAAAAACTCTATACCGTTACTAACCATTAAGTCCAGACAAGCCTGCCAAAAAAAATAAAAATAAAAAGAGGGTTTACACACCAATGCAAATTCAATTGCAACAAGCTTTTGCATATTTTTCCCATTTGCATATTTGCTGCGATAAAATCTCAACTTCAAAGGTTAATCTGCTAATTGTTTCTCCGTCTTGAGGGCAAGCAGAGTTCAAGATTTCAATCTAGCTTCATAATTTGTGACCACAGGGCGGTCAATAAAGAATAAGTATTGAAAAAAATTTTTTACTGATGTTTTTTTTTTTTTTTACTGATATGCAAGTTAAATGTAATCCATTTCATCTCTGCATTGTGTTACTTTAGTGGTGAAATCAGTGGGACCCCCCCAAACATCTGCAGCTGAGACGACTTGCCTGTTATTCCACTCAAATGAAACCGTTTGCTTTTATATATGATGTCTGCAAAATAGTCAGTACGAGAGAATGATCATATCGATGTGAATAATAATATATAAAGTAGATCCATTATCTTGGCAAACACATACTATTTCCATTAAAATACCAATCAGGGAAGGGAAGGGGCGGGGCTAAGCAGGAAACATACTTACTATAAAATTAAAAAGGGGAAACGCATATAGATTAAAACATAATTTTCTGTAAGTCTATTTAAAAACTGGCTCAACTAAATATCATTTTAATATCTTAGACTGAAAAGTTTTAAATTAAAATCAGCATCATCATCATTTTTACATACAATTAATTCAATATACTTGGCATAGTCATTTCTTTCTGCATCGAATGATGTAGATACATTTTACATGAACAAAATAATTCGGACTTGTTTTTCCTTCACGTGAACTAGTAGACCAAATCTGTTCCAGCATGAAGATATGGTTTAGAATGAAAGATCTGAACAATAATAATGATAAAAACCAATACACAAGGCGCCTTTCAAAACACTGAATAACACAGTACAATTGAGTGATAGTTCGAAAAACAACACAAACCACAGCAGTTTCACTGATAAAACACACACTTTCTTGTGTAGATTGTGGAAGAGAATTTCAAAGATGAGGAGCAGCCCAAATGAACAAACAGAAGGTACAACAAGGGAAACAGATAAAGAAAATCTGAGGATATGATTTGAGATGTAAGTATGAAGCATGTCAGAGAGATATGAGGGAGCAAGATTATGAAGAGCCTTAAAAGTGAGAAGCAGAATCGTGTACTCGATTTGATATTTGACAGTAAACCAAATCATGAAGCATGCACGAGAACGACTGTAAAATTGGACACGAGGAACGGACGAAGACGACCGATGTTCTGTAGATGGTATTACGCAGACCGAGTGATATCATTCATGCGCTTTTCAAAGGACAATGTACTATTAAGGAGGACACCAAGACTCTGAGAAGATGCAGAGATTATAGAATTATCAATAGAAATGTCTTCTAAACAATTCCAAAGAGAGGAGAAAAAACGACTACAATTTGGCTTGGAGGACAAATAGAGCTGGTGTCGTGTGCTTAACAATGAAAATGAATGCCAGATTTCCTGAAAAAATATAACTAAGAAGTCAATTACAAATAGAAGTGGGCCTTGTGGCACACCAGCGGTAACAAATGAGAAGTATGATCTGAAGTTTTTTTAAGTTGGACAAATTAGGAATTGGGAATAAACCTGAGAAGCAACAACCTTTCCAAAATTTTTCGGGGGGAAGGGGAAATTGGAAAACGTGTGAAAATCGGCAAAATAATTAGTATCAGTGGTCAATTTCTTAAGTCTTGAAGTTATTCCAGCAACCTTAAAAGCTAAAGGAAGCACACCAGAGGTTAGAGAAGAGTGTATAATATCTGTTTACTATACCAGATAGAAAAGATAAGCAGGCTTTGACTAAGGGAATGAAGAGAGGATCGAACCGACAGGTGGAAGACTTCGATTGTCGAATAAAACCTGATATTTTATCAACAGTCGAAAGTTCAAAGCTATAAAATAAAGACAGAAGAGAATCATGGGAAAGCAGATACAACAACAGATCAAGTGCTATATTATTTCGAGGAGTGAATTATTACATACTGTCAATTTTAGTATCAAAAAAGGTTATACATTTATTGCATAAACCACTAGAATATAGATAAGAAGGAAGGGTATCAGGAGGCTGTAGGATATTATTTACTATATTTAACAAGGATCTTCTGTTCCCTTCATCTGACTCAATTATCGTAGAGTAATGAATCAAATTTAGCAGCATTCTTGCATGTGATCTGCATACATATGTTTATGAACAGTAAGTCCAGTTTTAAAAAGCGACATCCCTTAGAACGCTGACTTCATTAAAGGCTGAATGAGCACAAATATCCACAAAACATTTTAAAATCTAGTGCAATATCTTCTCAAAAGAGTGGAAGTTATTAGAACAGCAAATGTGGACTAAATGTGGAATGGGACGTTCAAAAAGAAGATACAAATCTGATTGTCAGGTGTCCACCAACTTCTGTACTATGTAGTGTATGTCTATAAATATGTCGGTGTATTTAAAGATTTATATGATAGATTTGTTTACGGTTTCCGCCATTCATTTGTTCTCTCCTATGTGTCAATTCTTTTTTTTCTCCCCACACACATCTTTTCCCACTCCATTAGTCATACTAAAATGAAATGACAGGTTGTTAGTCATCTATGTGCTTAAAACCATCCTATGTTTGTTCATGCACTTTTTAAAAATCCTATTGCAAAAATGTAAGAACGTGTAATGCACTGGTTTGTGCCACGTGTTTTTGTGAAATATTTTTAGATATGCCTTGCGTAAACTACTGCATATTTAAACCCTTTGCAAAACTGAATGAGAAGCAGTGTAAAACACTTTATGTAATAGTTTGTGTTCCTCAGGTATCCTCGGTATGAAATCCCATTGTGGATCTCAAAATAATATAAGGGCTAGACATGTAGAATATTCCCGGAAATGCAACGAATGTGCAGTTTCTGGAGGAATTCTGATTTTTTTTTTTACATTGAAGAATATGCATTCGCAATTCTCAGGACAAACGAGGGACGTATGAGCAATTAACACGAAATATAAAATCAGTTGTTGATCCTAAATGTAATAAAACACTGTATTGAGAACTAACAGTATGTAAACTGGCTCATTTGTGTTCATTATTATTGGGTGGGCTACAATTTCAAGTCAAGTCACATCAAGGGGCTTTTATTGTCATTTTAACCATAAACCATTTATAAAAAGTCTTGAAATCCCATCCCCACCAAGCTGCAACACCAGGGCCCCTAACCGAGACCCTTATCCCAATAGCTGCTTTATAAGATAAAGGTAAATTGCTCTGGATTAGGTTGCCTGCGCAAAACCCTAAAAAAGTTCTAATGTTTGTGTGCAGCACTAAATAACAAACGAAATGCAAATTTCAATTGCATATATTATTCATTTGTTTGTTAGTTTGTTTGTTTAATTAGTAGATTCTGCAAGGCATATATAATCTTATGATCTTAACTATTAATCCATCGAGCTGTTAATATTACTAATAAGCAGCTTTTTTGTGATGTAGATCCTATTGTATAAAATGTTCATGTTGTTATGATGTTTTAGAGCTTTATTGCATTTAAAAGGAGCATAGTAACCAGGATGAACAAGATTAGCCCTTGGTATTTGAGTGCTTAATTGCAACCGGTGATTAAGGCGGTGTAATATGTTTTGTATACATAAAAAAGACCCTTCAGAAATGCTCCATTAATGATCATGTTTGAAGGGATAATTACCCTCGGATCTCAACGATGCAGCTCAGAGTGAACATTTAGAACCAGATTAGAGAGGCTGGAACAACTGAGATTAGATGGGGAATGTTATCCAAGCAGTACTTACACCAAGAAAGGGACACACAACGCACTTAAGCATTTAAAGCGACATTTAGTTATGTAAGATGAACTAGAAACAAGCGAACACAGCCAATAATTCTTAATAATAGGTTGTTTTAAACAATCTTGGCCCCTTTTTTATGCCTACATGATTTTCAAATCTCTCGTCTCCTCGGTAGATGCTGGGAGCTAAGCGCAGGCAACATCAAATGGATCTATCAAGTCCCTATCCTGACAGCCATTGGGGTAAGTGAGGAAAAAAAAAACATGTCACGCATATGTAATAAACACTTCTTAAGAGGCTGAGTGTGTCTGAACAAGTGCTGAAAAACTGAGGCGGTTCCGTATAAGGCGAAGGAAATTGCTTGCCTTTGCGCAAATATTATTCCCCTCCCCCCCAACTGTGAGCCTGAATCCCCTGAGTGCATGTGAATCAGACAGGAAACAGATTAGACTCCTTATTGTGTTCAGGTGCGTTTGATCGCGAGACACGTTCACATTTACGCCTACAATTAACGGGATTAGCAAGTCGGCACAGTGAACAGATATAGTCACACAGCAGAAGCATCATACCAAACACAGGCTTGATTTGTGCAGTTTGTGAGGACTATGACAGGCAAAGACAGCGAGACTAACAGAAAAAAAGAACGCTGAGCTCAACAGGGAACTAACTACATATCACCGGAGTTTTGATGTTTAGCTCAGATTTATGTGTTAGAAAAAGACACTGTGCTTGAACAAAGCTTTATGTCTCTAATGCTCAACCACACCATAAATGCTTTAGTTTAGATAATATTTCTAAATTTCAATATATATTTTTTGCACAAGTCATTAAATATGTATTGCATTGGACCATCTGACATTTCCAGGTCTGAACATAAATCTCCACTAACAAACTCCAAAATCTATCCAGAAGAGTGGAGTGTAATAAGAGCAAATACACCCAGCAGAATTAGCAAATTGTTTTTATTTAGTAAAAAAATAACTGAATGTCTGAACCAGTTCATGTTCAGCTCTTTACTGTGTGTTTAATATCTTTTTATACTGTGTTACCTGGAAGATCATCAAGTTTTGTCTGTTTATGAGTCCCTTTTTTGTTCCGAGTGCTTAAACGGCCCATTAGGTGTATGAAAACAAAATTCTCCAGGAACTGCATTTCCAATGCTTTTTCAGTATATTTTGCATATTTGACCCCCTTCGATCAATGACTTCATGATCATGGGCAGCCAGGGATTATTGATGCACATGAGGAGAGAAGGCTGGTGCATGAGGTCTGATCCAACAGATGAGCTACTGTAGCTCAAATTGTTGAAGTTTATGCTGGTTCTGGTAGAAAGGTGTCCGAATAAATATTGTGTCGTGCATAGTGCTGCATAGCCTCAGTGCAGTCAGGGTACCTCTTGTCCACCACGGAAACCAGAACTAGACCACGTAGCAGTGGACCAAGGTGGCCTGGTCTGAAGAATCCCGTTTTCTTTTACAACAATGTGTTGCTTACCTGGGGAACAAATGGCACCAGGATGCACTATGGGAGGAAGGCAAGCTGGCGGAGGCAGTATAATACTTTGGGCAATGTTCTGCTGGGAAGCCTTGGGTCCAGCCATCCATGTGGATGTTAATTTGACACGTACCACCTACCTATGCATTGTTGCAGACCATGTATTCCCTGATGACTGTGGCCTTTTTCAACAGGATATCGTGCCCTGCCACAAAGCAAAAATGCATCAGGAATAGTTTAAGGAGTATAACAAGACATTTGAGGTGTTGACTTGGCCTCCAAATTACCCAGATCTCAATTCAATTGAGCGTCTGTGGGATGTGCTGGACAAACAAGTCCGATCCACGGAGGCCCCACTTCACAACTTACAGGACTTGAAGGATCTGCTGCTAACATCAGATATACTATATTGCCAAAAGCATAATATGATGTTGGCCCACCCTTTGCAGCTATCACAGCTTCAACTCTTCTAAGAAGGCTTTCCACAGGGTTTAGGAGTGTGTTAATCAGAATTTTTGACCATTCTTCCAGAAGCACATTTGTGAGGTCAGACACTGATGTTGGATGAGAAGGTCGGATCGCAGTCTCCGCTCTAATTTATCCCGAAGGTGTTCAATCAGGTTGAGGTGCAGGCCAGTCAAGATCTTCCAGACTAAACTCACTTATACATGTCTTTATGGACCTTGCTTGTGCACGGGTACGCAGTCTTGTTGAAGTTGGGAGCATAAAATTGTGCAAAATGTCTTGGTATGCTGAAGCATTGGAGTTCCTTCCACTGGAACTAAGGGGCCGAGCCCAACTCCTGAAAAACAACCCTACATCATAATCAGTCAGACAAGTACTGTTCTCCTGGTAACCACCAAACCCAGACTCGTCCATCGGCTTGCCAGACAGTGGCTTAAGCATCATTCGTCACTCTGGCGTGCTTTGCACCACTGCATCTGATGCTTTGCATTGCACTTGGTGATGTAAGGCTTAGATGCAGCTGATCGACCATGGAAACTCATTCCATGAAGTTCTCTACACACTGTCCTTGAGCTTATCTGAATGCCACAAGTTTGGGGGTCTGTAGCTATTGACTCTTCAGAAAGTATCAGCATCTTGAAAAGTTGGAAAGGAAAAAAGGATTTATACCGACTGGCGAGGCAGAGGGACCGAGCTGGGAAGGATGTGCTGCGAATTAGAGCAATTAAGGATGCAGATGGGAATGTGTTGACTGGTGAGGAGAGTGTGTTGAGAAGGTGAAAGAAGTATTTTGAGCAGCTGATGAATTTGGAAAATGAGATGATGTGGAGATGGTGAAGCAGGAAGTGGACAGGATTAGTAAGGAGGAAGTTAGAGCAGCGATTACGAGGATGAAGAATGAAAATTCGGTAGGAACAGGTGGCATACCAGAAGAAGCATGGAGATGTTTAGGAGAGATGGCAGTGGAGTTTTTAACCAGATTGTTTATTAGGATTTTGGAAGGTGAGAGGATGCCTGAGGAATGAAGTTATGGGAGAGAGTAGTGGAAGCCAGGCTGAGAGAAGAAATAACCATTTGTGAGCAACTGTATGGTTTCATGCCGAGGAAGAGCACCACAGACGCATTATTTGCTTAGAGAATGTTGATGGAGAAGTATAGAGAAGGATTTAGAGAAAGCATATGACAGGGTGCGGAGAGGGGAGTTGTGGTATTATATGAGGAAGTCTGGTGTGGCAGAGAAGTATGTGAGGGTGATGCAGATGCAGTGTGACAGCAGTGAAGTGTGCAGTAGGAATGACAGAATGGTTAAAGGTGGAAGTTGGACTGCATCAAGGATCGGCTCTGAGCCCTTTCCTGTTTGCAGTGGTGATAGACAGGTTGAAGAACGAGGTCAGACAGGAGTTTCCGTAGACCATTATTTTTGCGGATGATATTGTGATTTGTGGTGAGAGTAGGGAGCAGGTTGAAAAGAGCCTGGAGAGATGGAGGTACACACTGGAGAGTAGTGGAATGAAAGTCAGTAGGAGTAAGACAGAGTACATGTGTGTGAATGAGAGGGAAGGCAGTGGAGTGGTGTGGTTGCAGGGAGAAGAGGTGGAGAAGGTGGAGGTGTTCAGGTACCTGGGGTCAACAGTGCAAAGTAATGGAGAGTGTGTTAGAGAAGTGAAGAAAAGAGTGCAGGCAGGGTGGAGTGGATGAAGAAGAGTGATCGCAGGAGTGATTTGTGATAGAATGGTATCTGCAAGAGTGAAAGGGAAAGTTTATAGGACTGTGGTGAGACCTGTGATGTTGTATGGTTTAGAGACTGTGGCATTGAGTAAAAGACGGGAGGTGGAGCTGGAGGTAGCAGAGCTGAAAAAGAAGAGGTTTTCATTGGGAGTGATGAGGATGGACAGGATTAGAAATTAGTTTATTAGAGGGACAGCACATGTAGGACGTTTTGGAGACAAAGCGAGAGAGGCGAGATTGAGATGGTTTGGACATGTGTAGAGGAGGGACATGGGGTATATCAGTAGGAGAATGCTGAGGATGGAGCAACCAGGAAGGACAAAAACAGGAAAGGCCAAGTAGGAGGTTTATGGATGATGATGGATACAACTTTGTGGTAACAGTTTGGGAAATAACTTCATATGAATGGTAAAGTCAGGTGTCCTGATACTTTTGTCTATATAATGTATGTTAGAATGATGGATTGTTTATTTGTTGGCAAACAGTTCCCTTATTTTTGCCACAACTGGTGTATGTCTAGTAGTTGATGCTTTTGACACACTGTAGTTTTCCAAATGTGGCCTTTAGTAGTGCTGTGTAAAGAATTACACATATTTTATACATACGTAAATCCCATTTGAACAGCATGTGCTTATAGTGCAAAAGGAAACACTTCCAGAGCAAGTGTGTTATTGTGTTTACTTTTTGCTCTCGCTCTCCCACACAAATAGTTGGATGATAAAACTGGGTGTGCAGATTTGCTGTGTGTGATGAATTTGATTTTCTTTCCAGCTCTTTTTGGCTCTTTCTCCTCAATCTCATCATAGTAGTCACAGAAAGGCTTACAAAGGCAGGGATCCAGGGATAGCTTCCAGATCCATCATGACATAGTGCCTCATAGCTAGGGTTCTAGGGATTAGCCAACAGTTCCACACTGACCCTGAAGCAGGTACTGGGGTTGAATGAAAGATTGAAGGGATAATAATAACCTGAAACACTGTTCTTTAAAAAAAAATGGCATACTCTTTCAGTTTTTGCGCTTAACAGCAGGTTAGATCATATCTCTCCAAATTCAGTTTTCACAGTCATGCTTTGTCTCTTGCTTGACCTATTTTGATGCTGCAATCCATGGCCTCCCCATAAAGCTCAGCTCCACAAGTAATGCTCTTCTGATTGTTGCCAGATTGATATCATTTGTTCTATTTTTGTGTTTTTTGCATTATTATTATTATTATTATTATTTTCTTTTTCTTTTTTATTATTATTAATACTATTATTATTAATATTATTATTATTATTATTATTATTATTATTATTATTATTATTGCTATTATTACTATTATTATTATTAAAGCTCTATTTGGCAACCACAGAAAAAAAGAACCAACACAATCAGTAACATAAAAAAAAATTATGTAAAATTGTATTTTTTTTTTCAGCTGGTTTGAAGCAAATTATCAAGATAAAGCACTTGGACACGGGACTATAATTAATATGAAGCAAGTTGCAAATTGAAAAAACAGATGTTTAATCGATCAAATTTTGCAGGGAATTCCCCCAGAGAGCACACACACACACAAACACACACATTCACATACACAAACACACACACAAATCTACCTGCTAAATGTGCGCAAGTTCTGCTTCAGCATTGTTGCGTGCGTCTCGGTTGCTAATTGGGAAAAACGCCAGCACAGCATTATTTCAGGTCAATGTGCATGTTCAACATTTGACGTCCTGTAGCTTTAAACAGTGATTGAATATTCAGGCGCTGACTGCAGTCGGTCATGCGTGAACAGGATATGTTGCTTAACCATGGAAAGAAAGTCGCATGAAAGGAAAGTACAGCTCAATCTGTTTAAGACATGCTGAGAGTGTGCTGATTAAATCAACAATCATCTCAAGAGGGGTTACTCTTTATTAAATCACCTGTAAAAAATGTAAAATCTAATCATATGTCATTAAGGAAACTTCGCTGTTATACTATGCACGCATAAATGGATTTGGAGGAACTGATCTGCATGTTAAAACTATAATGAATGGATTTTAGGTGTCATCCGGATGAATCTGGTTCCTCTCAATGCATCTTCCTCATACCATTATTTGCCGCTGTTGCCCACTCATTAGGGATACATTTATAGGGGATCCTTTTATTCATTTCAACGCTAAAGCATCCATATAAATTGAATTCTATTGAGCATATGCACTATATGGACAAAGTCACATTGTAGCATGAAGACATTGTATAGGATGTCTGAATGCATTAGAAAAAAATTTTCCCTTTACATGAACTAGGACTGGACAGCTCCTTAAAAAATATGGTTTACATGGGTTGGAATGGAAGATCTCAAAATATTCAACACATTTGGAATGTACTGGAACACTGAATGCACCCCTTTTGTCTATATAGCATGCTTCGATCTTATAGTTTTTGTGTAGGATCACATAACCTCCACTGTTTGAAACAGGAATTATTTGTATATTATTACTGTATTATTACTATTTGTAATATTTAGACTCTATGTGGTTTAGAACTGCTATTAAAAAGAGTAACCAGCAATTTCAGGAAATGGGGGAAAAGTCCATTTATATTTTATTTAGGGTTTGTTGTGAACACTGTAAACAAGGTTTTCTGAAAAGAGTGGCTAAAGATAGAGATATGCACATTAAGTGTTGATATAAAACTATTTTTAAGCTTTTAACGCTAATTTCCTTGCATCACCTCCCTTTTTCCTGGGCTTTGTCTGGTTTTAACCTTGACCTAGTTTTATTTATGGATGTGTATCCTAAATAGTGTATGAAAATAACAATTCTTATTGACATTCATTCTAGCACTTTTAAAGATGACCAGTGTTTAATTCACAGAGTATACACTTTATTTATTTATTTTTTTTTTAAACTACCAGAGAATGTACAACAATGCAAAAAGATTGAAATTGAAATTTGTTGCTTTTTTTAAAGGATCTTGTCACATATAAGAACACACACCTCCATAACTAGAGAATGCCTTGAATGCTTTGAAATTTCAAAAACAACAACTGCAAGGCAGCCTTAATGTAATAAATTCTTGTGGGCCACAGGCATAGTCCTTATTACAGTATATAAGTTCCCCCACAACGTTTCTTTGTTCTTCTAAGGGAAGGATGGCGATCTCTATTTTTTTCTTTCGCTGCCTGTGCTTGACCTTTGCCAGCTGTTTGGTGGCTTGCATTTCCCAATGCATTCATAGACGTGTCGATTTGTCATTTGGATAAAAATGGTAATAACGATGAAGTTCCTTCTGACTTTTCGTGCCAATGAGAAAGTTTTCTTCCTATATAATACTCACCCCATTCCCCAAAGCATAAGTGCTGACTGAATGGACTGACGAAGGTGAAAAAGACATAAAGCATATACTTTAACACCTACCAAATCTCAACCCCAATTGAACGCCTGTTGGAGAATTTGGAGCAACGTGTTAGACAACACTCTCTACCACTGCCATCTGTCACCACTGTCACTGCATATGTTGATACATGTGCATACATTTGCTATTAAAATTCTTGTCAATTCATAAATAATGTTCGAATGTGTTAAAACTCCAATGACACCAATACAGGACTGTCTTATTAGACCACAAATTAACATTGTTGGGTTTTTTTTTTTGTAATTTTGTGTGTCTATTTATTTCTTTAAACTACAAGAATGAGATTTAGAGTCTGTTTTGTGTGTGTGTGAATTTTTCTCCTAATTCAGAAGCCTTGTTTAACCATGTTAGAAATCTGACTCACAGGCTTCCAACTGTGCTCATTCAGCAAGCAGTTAGCAGTTTTCAAATAATTCCTTAACCAGCACGGGAAAAAATCCATTATTCTCATTCCAACCGCTAAACAAAACACTCGTGGTTCAAAAATAGCCATCTGGTAGCAGCTTGCCGTGACAGGCTTTGATTCATGAAGAGTGATTATATCGGTGAATTGGTTAGTAAGCTCAACAACTGTCAAAAGCCTAATGAATTTGCTGCGTTGTGTACGGCCTGAATGGACTTCCGGGTCTCGTACAACTTGTGTCAGTACCTGCCATTTACATAGACTTGCATTTTTTTTACTTTACATTGAATCTACAGTAGTAGATAAGGGATTTTGGGGGCTTTTCTATGGGTGTGATTATAAAACATTCTAAAAACAGCAATATAAAGAGTAGTGTGTGTGTGTAGGTCTTAAAATTAAGATCCGTTTCATTTCTGTGTAGTGAGCATAACTGAATTCAGCTTACAGCAGGAGACTTTATTGCACAAAATGAAACAATTCGATATCTTATGTACATTTCTGTAAGCGATTTATCACCTTAGTGATTCAGTGATTGTTTTTTTTTTTCCTTCCCCATTCTCTTTTACTCAGCTAAACTTCATCCTATTTGTGAATATTGTTCGGGTGCTGGCAACCAAGATCCGGGAGACCAACGCAGGCAGATATGACACGAGAAAACAGTACAGGTTTGTGTACCATTTTTGTGCACCTCAATCATTTCATATCTACAGATCATACAGTATCAGTTCTAAATTCAGTTATTCTCAGTGAAACACTGGCATTGGGATTCCTGGGGTGAACTGCCCCAGTAGTAAGGTGCTGCAGATGAGAAAAGAGCTTCAGGCAAATGTTAATGCTGTAGAGTCTTTTCAGCCAAGACAGGCCGAGTGCATGCTCTAGGAATAATTGCCTTTGGTTAAAATAAGTCAAGGAAGAAATAGATCCCGTAGTGTTCCTGCTTATAGGCAGCATTATATGATCCTGATCACAGTACTGGTATTCTGTGGTTTTGTTCCACTAGTCAGGCGTCTTGTTCTATTTGATGCTACGTGTTTGCTGATTTAAATCTAATACATTTACAAAACAGTGTATTTTACTATTTTACTGCAAATAGCAGAAGGGTGAAAAAAAACCCAGATCATGCACATGAAGTGATGATAATTGCTACCCTTTGCTTTCTAGTGTTAAAAAAGCTATTTGTCCATATACGCAGTCAGAAAGCAAGCAATCTGCAAAGGCATGCAATTTGGTGCGGTTAATAACAGTAATCAATTCTTTTGAAAAGCTATCCCACAAAAATATGCAGTATAATCACAGCTGCCAGTCTGACCAGATGGCACTTTTGCAAACAAGGCCACATCACCTATGTTTACAAAATTATAAAAAAGAGGGTGTTGTTTAAATCGTGCTTTTCAAAAAAACACGTCTGAGTTTTCAATAAAACATTACAACGCTGGTTATATGATGAAATGTACTACTTTCCCCTAAACTTTGTGAATTAGATTCAACTTTCAACTTCTCTATTATTACTAGAGTTTTAGATTTTTGTGTGTAAGAGAGAACATTATTATACGCCATCGATTCCTCAATGGGAGTGGATTAGTGGATTGTTGGTGGATCAATTGAGGATCTTCAAACCCAATATATTCTCTAGTCTTTGCCCGTAAAAAAGTTTCCAATATGAGCCCTGTAATGTCACACCGAATTTATTTGAATCTTCTTTGTGAAATTTCCTGGTAATTCAGAGCTTTGAGCATAATATAAGTACTTGCATCAGCGAGGTGGCACTGAGTTCATGTTACTGCAGACGTTTTCTGTGTGGATTCTGTCCAAGTGCTTTGTGATACACTGCCAGGGGTGGATTAGCTACTATACATTAGCCCTCTGGCTTCCCCAGCAGTTGTGTACCATTGTTTAACAATCGTCTTGGGAGTAGTTCCCAAATCCACTGCAGCTCTGACCTGGATAAAGTCTAAGAAAGATAAATGATCTTATTTGATCCCAGTGTTGGATTTATGTACTGTACAGTGTTGTCTTTTTAATAATACTTCTCTGTTATCTATCATAGATAAAGAATGATTTCTGCTTGCATGTTTCGTAGGCTAATTTGTACATTGTATGTTGCTGTGTGTTCTGAAATATCGAATTTGTTTACTTGTGCATTCGTATTAACAAGATAGCGGACATCGTAATGACTTGCCTTCCATCACCTGACCTCTTGTGTCTGCAAACAGGAAGCTGGCTAAATCCACGCTGGTGTTGGTGTTAGTTTTTGGTGTGCACTACATTGTGTTTGTGGGAATGCCACACACCTTCGAGGGACTCGGCTGGGAAGTGCGCATGTACTGCGAGCTCTTCTTCAACTCTTTCCAGGTACTTATTCATTAGCTAAGTTGCAAGTTGCACACCTCACACAATCACATATCATGTGATCTTCATTCAACGATGCAATGATTTGCTAGACTATTTTGAACTACATAATAATTACTGAATCGTATGCATCTGCAGGGGGAATTCTAGGTGTAACTAATAACTAACCAGTATCTAGTAATTTATTATGTGTTCTACGTTACACTATGGTTCCAGATCAGCACTTACATGGTTAGGGCACACAGGGCTTCCTGAACATCCCTTCCAAGATATATTTCCTCTTTGCTGTTATAATAACCTTCTCTCTTTGGGAATTTGTTCATTCAGCTACAAGAATTTTTGTAGGTAAAGGAAGCCTGAGGTATGTTGTGAATTGTAAATTATCCCATAGGGGTTCAGTGAGGATGGGGTAAGGGTTCTGTGGCAAACCATATCCTTATGTAGCTTGCTTTATGCACAAGACACTGTCATGCTGGAACTGCTATACATGTCAGGGTTGACTGCCTTAGACAGAGGTGTCCAATCTTTTCCACAAAAGGCTGGTGTGGTTGCTGATTTTCATTCCAACCAAGCAAGGGCAACACCAAATACTACCTCTTTAAATCTGATGACTTTATTTCAATGATTTGTGCAAAAGATTAGACACCCCTGGACTACATGGTAGGAGCTCTAACAGTCTGCTACAGAGAAGTGTGTGAACCCACAGTACAGAGACAGACTCTGAAATGATGAAATATCCTTTTTTTTTAATGTCCATAAAACAGCAAAAATATAATGTTCAAAGAAACCCAAAAATTCAACAAAAGCCAGA
This sequence comes from Silurus glanis, assembly GCA_014706435.1. Taxonomy (NCBI): domain Eukaryota; kingdom Metazoa; phylum Chordata; class Actinopteri; order Siluriformes; family Siluridae; genus Silurus; species Silurus glanis. The sequence continues at coordinate 292,349 of JAAIIK010000092.1, read as the reverse complement.
GCAAAAAAAAAAAAAAAAAGAAAACACCTCGATAATAAAAATACAAAATCTTCTTATAAAAATATTTAAACAAAGTCTAAGGATTTGGCAAAATAAACAAATTGTTCAGAAAAAAGGCAAACTCAACACACAACAGGGGGAGCCTAAATATACACAGGGCTACCAGAACTCTGGAACAAAATGCTGACACCTGGTGGGAAAAATCACAGGAAATATACACTGGAACCCAACGAGATGTGATGATCAGGTGTCCAAAAACATTTGACGATACAGTATATCTCAATGGAAGACAGATGCACCCAGTGATGTACTGATGTAATAAAAGATACAGTAAATTAGGAATGGGGTCATTTTGCAAGATTATTTGTATGGCATTTGACATCATTTGAGAAGTTCATTTGAGTATAGTTAACAAATAATGATCTTCCAGAAACTAATTTTCGTATATATTTACTTAATTTATTTTTTTTCTTACGGTACGTTGTGAAGGAACCAGGTGAAGAAAGTATTGAAATTGTCTACTTATTAGCACAGATATTGGTGTGATAATATTTACTTCCATAATAGATACACAAAGCTGCTATTTCTCCCAAGGTTTTTATTATGGAAGTATCTTCTTCTCCCATTAGGGGTCGCCGCAGCGGATCATCCGTCTCCATACCACCCTGTCCTCTACATCTGCCTCTTTCAACCCAACTACCTGAATGTCTTCCCTCACCACATCCATGAACCTCCTCCTTGGCCTTCCTCTTTTCCTCCTTCCTGGTGGCTCCATCCTCAGCATTCCCCTACTGATATACCCCATGTCCCTCCTCTGCACATGTCCAAACCATCTTAATCTCGCCTCCCTCACTTTGTCTCCAAAACGTCCTACATGCCCTGTCCCGCTAATAAACTCGTTTCTAATCCTGTCCATCGTCGTCACTCCCAACGAAAACCTCAACATCTTCAGCTCTGCTACCTCCAGCTCCGCCTCCTGTCTTTTACTCAATGCCACTGTCTCTAAACCATACAACATCTCAGGTCTCACCACAGTCCTATATGTTTATTATGAAGGTATAATTTCAGTATAAGTTCTCTTCCCATTCAGCACTCAGTGTGTGTGGTATTCTTGAAAGTTGCAGTTAACACAATAAGTGTGTACAACGGAAATGCAGGAATTGTGCAGTATTTTACAAATCCGTCCGTGCCAGTTTTAAAATCCATGTTTTATGCATTTTGAAATGTTATTCATGAGATCTACCTGCTGTTTTGACAAAGCCTGCGCTCCTGGTTGCCCAGACCTCACACTCTTCTGTCAGGGACTTTAAAGTGCAGCCTGACAGCTGCTGTTTAGCCTGAAAATCCTATGTGCAGTTTGGGCATTTTGCACCTTCTGGTAGCTTCTACTCGTTCGAAATCATCACATGTTCGTGTGCAGAAAGCTAGAACTGTGTTTTAACAGAAACGTATACTCCCTAACCATCCACCGGTTCAATTTCTTTAAATTGGACTGCAAATCGAATGCAGACGTTATTGAAAACCCTTTGTTATTGGAATCCCAAACTCATGTAGGCCTTCAGTGCAGGAGTACATATAAATTAAATACCCAGGCAGTCCATTTAAGGTCCCCACACACAACCTTAGCTGAAATTAGATCTCTCATATTGATATTCAGTGCACCGTTTTCTTTCCTTCCTTGTACATGGCCCAGATTTCCATCATCCTGAGAAACAAAGTGAATGAATACTTAAGGTCTGTTTAAATGCTAATGAAATATACTTACCTTGACTAAAGGTTTTTTTTTTTTTTTTTTGTTAATGCATAATTAACATGATTAACAATCTACATAAATTAAATGACAGCATGCACTTAAATGATGACAGCTTGCTCTACTCCAAAGCTCTGCTCTCCTGGTGTAATTATTCAAACGCAATATTGACCCTTAGTCCTGTATTTTTCTTTTTTTACCTAATTTAATAAGGGGCTTGTTCACAATTTTCATAATTGCCATTTTATTCATTGACTTCTAGGTATTTGACAAAAAAAAAAAAAAAAATGCTGAAAAATAATTGTTGGTTATTTATTTATATGGAATAATGATGAAGTGCCTTTTAATGATTGTGTTACAAATGATTATTATGAGAACAATAATTTAGAAGGGTAATAATATAATGGATGATCATTTTGGATCTGAGAGAGAGAAACTGGCGCAGTGGGAACAGGCTGAGTCAAATCTTCACTTTCTGTATTACTTTAGATTTCTTCCCCCACCCCTGATGACAGATGATCATGCTAATTTAATCCCCTGAGTATACTTTTAGCCAATGCATACACTTTGGTCTCAGACAGCTCTCTTAGTCTGACTCATAATCAAGCCTTTAAAGGAGTAGACGCCGACCCCGCAAACATCCCGAAACATCTAGAGACGTACCAGTGCCAATTGGATCCCACTTCATGTGGAGTTTGGACACTGGATCTCCTTTAGTGTTGAAAGGCTCTGGCATGGAGAAGCTGGTGTTGGATCTGTGATGATCGCAAATGTTGCGAGCGCTATAGAAATGAACTTGACTTGACTCAATGTGCTTAAGATGATAGTTCCACATACCAAAGACTTTATACCTTATAGAAATTGTAATCCACCTGAAATCTGACCGCACACTTGATACCCATGGCTTGTGTCTACTTGTCTGCCAACTCAAATAAACTCTGCAGATAACTGGGGGTTGATGTGCGTGGGGAAAGCAGAGCCTCAAATGTCACTGGGCTGAAAAGAAATCAACTTGCTTGTGCGGTTTCAAACATGAAGGAATGATTACTTGATGATGCAAATGCAAATTGCAGTCTATGTTCAGACCGCAGGTTGCTAATTTGTTGGACGCAAAGCATTGCCATTGGTTCAGAAATGTTCAATGAGCTTAATGAGAAGATTGAAATTAACCTATTTTTTAAACCTTTTTATACCCATTTGTACTCATTTCAAACTTTTAAGCTTACGGTTCCACTGGCAAATAATTGTGCACATTTTAAGCATTTGGGTTGGAGTGGAAGATCTTGAGTGGCTTGCACATAGAAATTATATGGTCTGAAGTCCACAAACATTTTGTCCATATAGAGTAGAAGTCAAATTCATAAAGATCATTTTTTTGAAGTACAACATTTGTTTAAATTTCAGTGAATCATACAGACCATTCATCAGTCAAATTTCTTCCCAAGTCTCCAAAGTGTTTGCCTTTCCCTGCCACAGTATCTTATTTAGTCCTGCTCTCAAAAGATGACCTGAACATCCTCGAGAACTTCAACAATTACATTAAACTGCACAAAACTAAATTAGACAAACGTTTGTGGACACCTGACTATGAGATTCGTATGTGCTAAACATCCCATTCCACATTTAGTGCCCATTTCCTGTTATAATAACCTCCACTCTTCTGGGAGGATGTACCATTAGATTGTACTTGAGTAGATTTGTGCTCATTCAGCTACAAGGGCATTAGTAAGGTCAGGTACTGATGTGAGAGAGTGAGAGATAAATTCAATAAAAAAAAACAAACAAAGAAAAAAATTGTCATATTATTAAGAGGCTTTTTGGTCATTATTGCAGTCAGACATGATGCTTGTTTGTTTTTCTCTCTCTCTCTCTCTCTCTCTCTCTCTCTCTCTCTCTTTTTTCTCTCTCACTCTCTCTCCCTCTCTCCTCCCAGTACTACATATCAAGAACTAATTGACAGCTGGCAACATTGAATTATGAAAAAATATAACGTAGTATGGGTGTGTGTTATTTTTCCCCCCATTGTCAAGTATTTCTTATAGCTGTCCAATTATTATTTGTTGATGTTTAAAAATAATGCTTATTACTTGGGTTCTTTAGTTCCGAAAGAAGGAAGTAGGTGCTTATTTATTTATTTATTTATTTCTACCCTGTACTTTACTTTGATCAATAAAAAAAGACTGAACTTCATTCGTAACCAATTATGCTTTGTCTGTTTCGCAAACAGGAGTCCTGTGTGTTTTCGCTGTGTAGTTTTTCCCCTTAGCAAATACTTTGTGCTAATCACTGACAGACAGAGGCTTTCCCAGGTGTTTTACCCAACATGTTTAATCGCATGCACAAAAAAGGGATTTCGAGTTCATAGAAGCTTGTATGTTTGCAAGTCCTGCTTCTGTTGTTAGCACATATACTCTGCTTTCATTCCGTGGCTTTCAAGTACTTCTGTGAATTGCTTCTCAGCACATATTCTTCTTCTTCTTTTTCTTTCGGCTTCTCCATTTAGGGGTCGCCACAGCGGATCATCCGTCTCCATGCCACCCTGTCCTCTACATCTGCCTCTTTCAACCCAACTACCTGCATGTCTTTCCTCACCACATCCATAAACCTACTTCCTCTTTTCCTCCTTCCTGGTTGCTCCATCCTCAGCATTCTCCTACCGATATACCCCATGTCCCTCCTCTGCACATGTCCAAACCATCTCAATCTCACCTCCCTCACCTCGTCTCCAAAACGTCCTACATGCGCTGTCCCTCTAATAAACTCGTTTATAATCCAGTCCTTTGTCGTCACTCCCAACGAAAACCTCAACATCCTGTCTTTTACTCAATGCCACTGTCTCTAAACCATACAACATCGCATGTCTCACCACAGTCCTATAAACTTTCCCTTTCACTCTCGCAGATACTCTTCTATCACAAATCACTCCTGCTATCACTCTTCTCCACCCACTCCACCCTGCCTGCACTCTTTTCTTCACCTTTTCAGCACACTGTAATCTAATAAAAGCTATGAAATATGATTTGCCTACAGACAGGTTGTACGTCGCTCTGGATACGGGAGTCTGCTAAAGTAAATGTAGGAATTATGACTAGTGCTATGTTTGAGATGATGTTTGTACAAATAGGTGCATAGGTTACACGTCACTAAACTGATTGATCAAACCAGTGAGAAGAGTACAGTATGAGTACCTATGGTTTATAACCTTATACAAAAGCAAGGCAGTACTGATAAATAGGCATGATATATAATGATTGTGAAATGTTTACTTGTTCATATTTAATTGTTACAAATAACGAACCAAGGATGTTGGCTTATTGCCTTTTTTTTTTCCTCATCCAGGGCTTCTTTGTGTCAATAATCTATTGTTACTGCAACGGAGAGGTGAGTGCTCCTGCTCATTGCTCATGTGCGATGCTCATTCAAACCAAATCGTCTGCAAATCCTGTATATTAAACCAGAATTTCCTCTCTTTTTTAATGAATAATGGACGAACTAGTAAGTGCGATCGGGTAAATGCTAACCTTACATCTATCTATCGTTCTCAGGTCCAGACAGAAATCAAAAAGACCTGGACACGTTGGAACCTGTCCTTTGACTGGAAGGGTCCAGTGATGTGTGGCTCTTACCGCTACGGCTCGGTGCCAACAGGTCTCAACAACAGCACCAGCAGCCAATCGCATCTAGCCACTGGAGCCCCGGGTACACGCTCCACCACACTCTACTCCAGCCGGGTATATCGTAGCACGGGAGCCCCCTCCATCAGCGCCCACATGGCCCTTCCGGGCTATGTGCTCAGCAACTCGGACGCTGACAGCCTACCACCATCCATTCCTGAGGAGTCAGAGGACAGTGCAAAGCAAGTAGATGACATTCTGCTGAAAGAATCACGGCCTGCTCGTCTCAGTAGTGGTCCTGAGGATGACGAGGAGACTTTGTAGATAAAAATTATGGACCTGTGACATAAAACAAGAACATTTCACCACTCATCTAATGAGAGGACATTACAAAAGAAGCCACGTCATCTTAGCTCACTATTGAAACACATTAAAAAAAATAAGCTGGATGACTTCAAACCATCATGGATGATAAGGAGAATCAAGCTACTGCACAATCATCATGTCTTTTTTTTTTTTTTTTTGAATGCTTAGAAGCATGAGAAATAAAAGTGTATCTGGAAACAACATCCTTCCTTTTATGACAGACTGTGACTTTATTTCTTTGAATTGTTGGTTTCTTTTTAAAGCACTGTGTTGAATAAATTGAGTTTGGCATTAAGACTACACCTGAACCACTGTATACTTCTTCTTAGGTTAATCTTCTCAGCTAAATTTTTCCCAGCTCTTTCTCATATAGTAATGAGGTTTCGGAATGGTCTTCTGACAGACTATGATGCTATTTAACACATGGAGATCAAAAAGTCAGGTTTTGTGAAACTGCTCTTCTTTCTGAGTCAGGAGTGGGTGGAGAAGAGTGATAGCAGGAGTGATTTGTGATAGAAGAGTATCTGCGAGAGTGAAAGGGAAAGTTTATAGGACTGCGGCGAGACCTGCGATGTTGTACGGATTAGAGACAGTGGCATTGAGTAAAAGACAGGAGGTGGAGGTGGAGGTAGCAGAGCTGAAGATGTTGAGGTTTTCGTTGGGAGTGACGACGATGGACAGGATTAGGAATATGTTTATTAGAGGGACGGCGCATGTAGGACGTTTTGGAGACAAGGTGAGGGAGGTGTGATTGAGATGGTTTGGACATGTGCAGAGGAGGGACATGGGGTATATCGGTAGGAGAATGCTGAGGATGAAGCCGCCAGGAAGGAGGAAAAGAGGAAGACCAAGGAGGAGGTTTATGGATGTGATGAGGGAAGACATGCAGGTAGTTGGATTTAAAAAGGCAGATGTAGAGGACAGGGGGGTATGGAGACAGATGAAGAAGGAGTTATACTTCATAATCCTTTAAATTTTTTAGATTGAATAGGCAGGTAGAGTCATTTTAATAATCAAGACATTTTTTTCACTCAATAAGAACTTAACTACCAGATTTATTCTAATCTCAGTTTTTCCATTCTATACTACAAAAATGAAAAAGGAATAATGGGAAACATTTACACTTTAGATCATTATTCGGAATTGCAACTGGAAGTGTGATTCTCAATTTTCTACACTACACTATTGCTACGTTCATTCCAAAATACAGGATCTTCTCATATCAGTTTATCTGGATTTTATTTCGGGACCTGGCTACCAATCTGAAAGCAGAAGTCACCAAAAGTCTTTTTTCAATTCTCATAGCTGTCCTCCTCAAGACATGTTAGTTAGTTGAGGGTCAGTTCTACACTTTTTAAAGAATTTATGAAAGAATTTCAGGAATAAAACCACATCTGAAGATCCACCTACTTCTTTATTAATTAACATTTTATAAATCTCTACATTTCTGTACAAGTGCTTAATTCTCCAGCATCACAACAATCACCCCAGTTTCTATTAAACACCCACTCATGAGTCTATAGTGGTAAAAAATTACTTTCCAGCTAAAAGCAGAAGGTGCCTAAAACCCCAGTGCCAAGTTCTCAGAGTTTCACAAACATTCTTCATGTCATTTAGATTCAATTCATCATCATCTACACTACGATCAAAGCAAAAGTTTTATGGATCTTTGACACATGCTTGTCTATTGGAAGAAGTGTTTACGAAGCTATGTAGGCTTATGTAGGGGTCATGGAGCATTTGAAACACTAGCATTATTGACAGTTCAAAAATATATATATATTTCAAATATATAAATACTTTCTACAGAGTTTCTATCTATCTATCTATCTATCTATCTATCTATCTATCTATCTATCT
>JAAIIK010000092.1:260357-280873 GCA_014706435.1 Silurus glanis | reverse complement strand
ACACACACACACACACACACACACACACACACACACACACACACACACACACACACATGCACAAGCCAGGTTACTGTAAAACCCAATAGTCCCAAATCAATACCACCACTTGGCTCTAGAACACACAAGGATGCTTCCCACAGCTTTCACTCACAATCAGAAGACAGTCTGTCTCCATCATGCATTCGACTAGTAAAACTTCTGGAAAAAAAATAAGCCCTAGAGTCACTCCAGAATTATTAGCACCCTTCATAGACGTTCTTATTTGTTGAACTTTGGCTGATTCCTTCACCAAATGACTGATACAGTTTTCAGAATTTTGACACATTATTAAAAAAAGTCTTTATTGAGAAATTGTGTAAAGGTTTTTTTTTGCATTTGGAGGGTTTTTTTTGTTGTTGTTCTTTTGATGTGTAAAAACATATTCTGGAATGTATTTATTATAAAAAAAAATTGTGTGGGTGTGAGTAACCAGTCCTGAACTACATTTTCTTTAGGTTTGTCAAGGTTTAAGAGATTGAACATCAAGAAGACTTGCAGCCAAGAACCTTCTGTTGTAATAAGCACTTTGATATGCTAATGTTCCTGCCGATCTGTTCATGGACATCAACGGTTACGGCATTTGGCACACACCATTAATCAGCGAGACTTACAATTATATCTATGAGCAGTCGAGGATTAAGCATCTTGTTCCAGGGCTAAGCAGTGGTTATGCTGGGATTTAAACTCACAACCTTCTGATGTGAAGTGCAACATCTTAACCAATAACCTACTTTATTTCTCTAACAGGCCATTTTCCAGAAGTTACACCAACACAACCTGATACTGCCTTCTCCAGATCTTTCAGATCTTTCTTCCTTTATCCATAGCACTGCTCATTATGGCTAATCTGTTTGATATTTAGTTTGTTTTACATGACCAGAGAACACTTTTTCAAAATCTTGTATGCTAAACATTGTCCTGGTAATAACTTGCAAATTTTCAGGTTGGTTTTTTTGATCAGTCTTTAAGGTCATGGTGTTCTCATGTAGGATTCTCTTAATGGTGGATCTACATACTTCTTTTACCTGAAGACTCCAACACTTTCACCTTTCACCTGTGGACCAGATTTATGTTTTTTCCATGAACCATGCAGTGTAGTCCTATGTTGTTGTATTTTTTTTTTTTTACATTTACTTTTTTTTGCACATGGATGTCCAAATATTGTATTTTCCATAGTATCATGTGCAAAAAAAAAAAAACGAAAGGAAGTTCCTTTTTCGGCCACATGTGCAGTACTTTTATCCATATAACATAACTGAGCAATCGGAATCTTTATTAGATCAATTTCAAAGATTTGTTTGGTTTAATAAAACTGCCAACTTGGAGGATATTTAAATGAATTGCATTTGGTAGATGCATAGTCCAAAGTGAACCAGGAAACACCCAGGATCTAGAACTGGTCCACTCTCTCCATCATCACACTTTTCTCTGCACATATTTTCCTTTTTGCACTACGACACTTTGAACTCCGGACTTGCACAGCACAGTGCACTTTATACTTTATACCACACCATACCGCACACGGTCACTTTAAGGACAATCACATAAACCACCTTCATTTTTTACTGATTTACTGTTTACTGTCATAAGCGTATCAAGCATACTTTGTATATACAGCTGTTTTTCTAATATATATCTCTCTATATTTTTTTATATAGTTTATACATTATTTATCTACCTTCTTTTTCTTGGTTTATTTTTCTCCCCATTCTATTCCCTCATGCCGGACCGTCGTAAAAAGCATTTCACTGCATGTCTTACCCTGTATGTATGTGTATGTGACAAATAAAATTTGATTTGATTTGAGCCATTTGAGCTCTAAGGGCCTTCCTCGGGCCCCAGCAGTGCCAGTTGGTAGTGGGGTTTTAACATACAACCTTCCAATATAGTCCAACGCATAAACCACTGTGAAACCATTTCCCAGTAAACTTTTGACTCTCTGAGAAGCTAAGGAGATGCGCTAATGTATGGTAGCATTACATGAATTGGAATAAACTAAGATAAAGATGAAACCTAGCCTAAGTGTATGTAAAGTTTTCCCCCCTGGCTTCTCCTCAGCCTTAATGCACCATTTATATGAGTTCTATCTCAATGAGCCCTTAGACAGATCAAGTTGCTGGTTCAGCTGAACAACACAGAGCGATAAAATTCGGTCAGACCTAGCAATTGCAGTGTCCCGACACAACAATCTATTTAACGCATTAGCATCAGCAGCAGTGGGTGCACCTAAAATACCCATTACAGTTGTGCTATGCTCTATTATCTAATGCCTTCCTTACATCAATTGAGCTCATAGAGAAATACATTTAGCAGGCTACATTCCAAGTTTAGCAGCATGAAGCACTTTTTAAGCTTTTTTGCAGTAGACACAAATCGCTCCTCTGTTGGTCTCTCTACAGGACGGTTCACTATATGGAAAGGTTTGTGGACACCTGAGACAACATAACATTCATATGTGCATTTTGAACATCTCATTCCACATTTAGTCTGCATTTGCTGTTATAATAATCTCCACTCTTCTGGGGAGATGGTCCACTAGTTTTTGGAGACTGCTTGTGAAGATTTGTGCTCATTCATTCACAAGGGTGTTAAGAAAGTCAGGTACTGATGTTGGGTGAGGAGGCCACCATAGCTTCATTAAGCTTGCTTTGTGCGTAGAAACATTTTGTGGTAGCATATGGCTGGAAAAGTCACGTGTCCCAATACTTGTCCATGTAGTGTATGTCTGTTTCCTGTTTTACCAGTTACACACCATGAGTTATAAAAAAAAATCTGGTCCTCAAAATAAGTTTAATGAGCTCTTAATGCAAACTGGTTTTCTTGATAAATAACCTTGAATTTCAGGGTTTCAATGATTGTACTCAGTGCCATTGGAAACCTTTAAAAATGATGAGTTCACGTTCCTCTCTAGATAAAGATTGCAGGCTTTGATGCTTAGACCTTGTTCTCTTTGTGAAAGATAGCTTTAGCATAGCCCACTGAAGTCACAAATGTAGTTTATCTTTCTTTTCTTCTTTGGCAAGAAAAAAACCTCCTCCTTGGGAGGAAAGCGATTTACCAGCCTGTTTAATTAGGACCATCCTTATGGGCTTGTGTTCGCATTCTTTTATGTCCCATATCTTATTATTTTTTTAATCCTGCTATTATTATATTATTCCTGAGAGTTAAATGAAACAGAGCTCAAGCAATATTCAATATATTATATATGTGGTTCCGTCACAGCCAAATTCCCCTGACAACCCACACCAAAAATTAGTATTCATATAGCTGTGTTCATTAACACGTACTCCAATGTTCATTAGAATTCATTAGCTTGTTTATAGCCTCCTTAAGATGGATAAGCAATTGCATTGCATTTCAGGCAGACATTCTTTTTTTTTTTTTTTGCATTTGTTTTATGGTAACCTTTTTCTGTTCCAGACTTCCAGTAAATCCATAACTTGAAGACCTACATATTTTTAATAATGTCAAGTCAAGAGGTCAAAGAGTTGCTGGAAACTTTATTTGCTGATAAATAAGAGGTTATGCATTAACAAATACAGGATTTATTGCCATAATATGACCTATCTACAGCCATATTTAATATGTTTCTTTGATGAACAAACTAGAGATGTGTGGAGATCAACACATCACACACACTTCCCACTTCATATGGAGTTTTGACATTGGTCCCCCTTGAGTTTTTAAAGGCTCTGGCATGGAGAAGCTGGTGTTGGATCTGTGATGATCTCAAATGTTGAGCTAGTAGCTCTTAGTCCTAGTTTTAGAACCACAAATGACTGTATAAGACTGTAGAAAGAACATAACTCATAATCTTACACTCCAGTGCTCATGTTAGTTCTCTCTCTCCAGTGTTCTGTATTGTTGAAAGATTTATGATCACACTCTTGATGTCACCCAGATGAGGATGGGTTCCACTTTTGGGTCTGGAATTTTTGGTTGCTGATCATGTGCATCCCTTTCTGGCCATCTTTTAATGGCTACTTGCAACAGGATAATGCACCATGTCACAAATCACATCAATCTGGTTTCATGAACATGGCAATGAGTTCAGTGTTCTGCATTGACCTTCCATGTTACCAGATCTTACACCAATAAAACACTTTCAGGATGTGGTAGAACAGGAGCAAATGGAGAGCCTACCCAGTGAAATTAAAGGACCCTGAAACTCACCAAAATTACCATCAAAATCTGAGTGTACTATTAGCTGCATTTATATGTGCTATGCGCATTTTAGTTTCGAATCATGTAATCTCTCTACCCTTGTTTTGTCTCATTTGTTTCTTCGTTAATCTGCACTGCGAACTGCTTCCAATATTGTGCAAACCTGCATGATGCTTTAAGGGCCACAATTTCTGTTGAGGCATTATGTTGTGTGTACAGTATATACATATGATAATGGTACTCATTTATCACCACCAGTATTAATTCCACTTAACTGGAATTGACCATATGGGGGAAACTTAAGTTACGAGATGAAGGAATTGTAGCCAGGTAGTGGTTTTAAGGAATGATACCACTAACATAAAGCACCAATATCAAGATATCCCAATTTAACAAAACTTTCTGTCCATGAATCCCTCTAGATTTGCAACTTTACCAAAGATATAACAAAAAAACTTGCAGAAATTAAACTTGCATTGTCATTGCAATTTAATGCATATTCCAATATGAATTTTTTTTCACAAAGTCTGCTGCTTCAGTGTTTTTTTTTGTCAGATGTTACTATGTGTCACGGAAACACCAGACCGGGAGTGCAACAAGTTGAAGTTTATTGGTCTTGAACAGAGCAAATACAGGAGAAGCAGAAATGGGAGTGCTGGGATTAATGAACTTAGCTGTAGCGAGCTTCTCGAGAAGGGTAACGAGGAAAACGGAATCTTTTAAAGGGTACAAATTGAGGGGAAACAGGTGCAGGTGATTAATAAGAGGGAGAGGCTGAGCGGGAGTGTTGAGCGTTAGAGGGGGGGGCGTGGCTGGTGGTTTTCTGACACTATGGTATACTGATTAATATGTAGACTAATCTGTATAAAAACAAAGTCTATATTAAAAAAAAAAGTTTCACCTGTAGTCATCATTCTAGGTACTAATAAAGAGCCAGGATCTTCATTACAGAAAGCTGAAAATGAAACAAATAATATCTATCTACAATTATATAGCAATTATATATATGTGTGTTGTCTTGTGTTGTCTGTCTGCACTGTCTGTCTGTACTGTTTTTCGTCTGCACTGTTTGCACTAGGTTGCACTTCGATGCACTTTGTGTTGTGTTGTAGCTCTATGTTGTTGTTTAGTGTAGCACCAGGGTTCCGGAGGAACGTTGTCTCGTTTTCACTGTGTACTGTGTACCGCTGTGTATAGTAGAAATGATGAAAAAAAAGCCTCTTGACTTGACTTGAGTTTCAGAGACAAAATGTTCTTCCCTGAATATAACCTGGTTGAATTATAAAATATGAAATGGTTGAAAAGGTCATTATAGGCCACTTAGTTTTATTTTATATTTGAGGAAGTTGAGTTTAATTTGCTCGTAATAAGTACTGTATGTGCATTTTGTTGTTTTTTCAGAGATGTCTGCCGAATAGGATTTAAGTGAAATCGTCAGATAGAACAAGTTGAGTGTTTTCAAGTTTGGTAAATGAAGTCAATTAGAATTGTAATTACACATGGACAATGTCTAAGAAAAAGAGAAGCCTGACAGTTTGATTGATTTAGAACACACATTTCTTTAAATTGAACAAAGCTTATGATTCACCCAGAGCTGATATCACAGATGTAACAAATGAAAGGTTTTACTATATACCAAGGTTGTACATCAGAAGAGTAATACAAACCAAAAATCTCTAAAACGCTTGTTTTTGTGACGAAGCAACAACAACAAAAAAAAAAACCTCTGTGAAAGCAAAAGTACGAGGCATGAATCTATTTGGGATTCAAATTTCTCATAGGATTAAATATTAAATTCAGAGGATTTGCAGTGCCGAGGGAGTGAATGTGTTTCTTTCTTTGGAAGTTCACTTATTCGCTACCATAGCAACAATATGCAATCAAACCCAATTCCTTTTTATATAGATATTTTTTTTTACTAAATTCACATTTACTGGATCACTTAAATAGAAACACCCATATACCTAAAAATTCAGGCCATTATTCAATCAGCCAATCATGTGAAAAGGGATTAAGGCATAATATGAGAATTACAGTGGAAAGCATTACAGTGGATCTTGAAGCCAGGAGAGCAAATTGCAATAATTTTTCAATTTCAGCAGGAGTCATATTAAAACAAGTCACGTTTAATTTGATATGGTACATAATTGTATTCCATATTAATATCCTGACACATCCTGCAGCAGAATAGTGAAAAATCCCCACATCCCCGTTGCTGATCAACAAGCATTGTGTCTTAAATATAAAAGATGTATATTTAATAATGTAGATTGTATTATATTGTATATACATTTTATAGTTAATGCTGGATAAAGAAATTTACACATAATCTCGGAACATATAAAAATGTTTCTTTTTAAAAATAGAATTATGCACAAAATTGCATTTTACATTTCAACTTTGACGGGTAAACTCTTAATATGCTCTGCAGGTGCACGCAATGTCGGAACATGTGTATCTTAATCTGTATAACAACCGTTGTCCTACATTTGCACTGTCAGGGCAATTTAATGTTTATTCCATTCCAGTATATATGACACAAATATTAATTTTCACAAAGTCTGCTGCCTCAGGGGGGATTTTTGGGGCAGATGCTATATGGTATACTGAAGTATATTTAGAAGCATTTCAAAAGTGTCAAAAGGCTTTTACTGACATTACAGTGTTGACCCGGTTTTTTTCAAGACTTCTGCAATTCAACCTTTTATGCTGTCAATCAACTTCTGAGCCACATCCTGACCGATGGCAGTCTATTCTTGCAAAATCAATGCTTGGAGTTGTTTGTGGGGTTTTGTTTGTCCACCCACCTCCTGAGGATTTACCACAAGTTTTCAATCGGATTAAGGTCTGGGGCGTTTCCTGGACATGGACCCAAAATTTCCATGTTTGTTTCCTAAGTCACTTAGATATCACTTTTGTAGAATAGCTAGAAAAGACATAGTTCATCTCCAAACTGTTCTCAAATGGTTGGGAGAAGTTGCTCTTGATAGATGTTTTAATACCATTTTTTATTCATGGCTGTATTCTAAATTGAATTAATTCAAAATTGTGAGTGAGCCCACGCCATAGGCTGAGAACAACCCTACACATGAATGGTCTCAGGATGCTTTACTGTTGGCATGATACAGGACTGATGGTAGCACTCATCTTTTCTTCTTTTTCCAGATTTTTCCAGTTTTTCCATAACAATTGGACAGAGGCTATACCATTCAGTTCGGGTCCCATCCGCCCCGGTTCAACGGAGTGTGCCCCACTCTGGTGGGGTGCGAGCAGGAAGTAGAATACTCTCCTGAGGAAGGAGGCCATTAAGGTGGTCCCTCCATCAGACAGAGAGTCTGGGTTCTACAGCCGGTACTTCATAGTTCCAAAAAAGAATGGAGGGTTGCATCCTATTCTCGATCTACGTCAGCTTTTGAGACTCAGGGTCAAGATGCTGACCCTGAAGCAGGTTGTGTCCCAAATCAGGTCAGAGGACTAGATCTGAAGGATGCATACTTTCATGTATACATCCTTCCAGCTCACAGGAAGTTCCTGAGGTTTGCTTTCGTGGCCGAAGCTTACTAATACTGGGTCCTTCCATTTAGTCCTTACCTCTCACACCCACCTTCACAAAGTGTGTTGATGCGACACTGACCCCGCTGAGACTTTAGAGCGTCTGCATTCTAAATTATATTTAGGAGTAGTTGATACTGGCTCAATCGGAGCAGCTGGCAGTCCGGCATCGTGATGTCATTCTTGCCCACATGAAGGAGCTGGGGTTAAAGCTAAATGCAAAAAAGAGTGTGCTTTCTCCATTACAGAGTACCACCTATCTAGTATCTATATAGTATGGGATTCGACCTTTATGCAGGTGTAGTAGGGCAGTCTAGGTACCGCCCTTTAACGTGACTGTCGCCTGAATGACTGGTGTGACAGCCTATTGGCTGCCGTTCCAGGCATATTTAAGATGTAGTTTATGCCACCTGAGTGTGCATGATACAATCATTGTCGGTTGTGGGCGTGTGCACGCAGCTTTGCGGGAGGTATGTACCTAGCTGTTTGGCTAACATTGTTTATGCACTATTAAGTGTGTATATTGGTTTGTAGCCAGGTTGTGTTTAGGACTGGCACGACGTTGCTGTTGGGTACAGGCTGTCTTTCACTCCAGGTATGTTAATTCCAGTGGATTATGCTTCGGTCATATTGCAGTCTGTGTATGCGCTGATGGAACACCTGCACATTTGCAGTTCGTTGATTTTGGAAAAAAACGGTGAGTAACTGAACCCGTGTGTTTAGCGATCTACTTCCGGGTATGTATATCTAGTTCCTTGAGCATTATTGGGTTGGTGTCTCTGACTGATTTGCCTTCATTTTTGTTTATTTTAGTGGGGGTAATTGCTCGCGAGCATTTCATCACTGTGGACTGCAGGGCAAATAAGTTACCCCTTATACAACATTAAGACTGCACTGTTTGTTCTGCTGCTATTTTTCTTTTTACTCTGTGAGCATTTGTATTGGATTTGTCTGTTTTGTTTCGTTGCTCCACGCTCATGTTGGTGGCTTAAAGGAAGGCTAGTTCGAGCCGGCACTTAACAGGAGATGTGCCTTTAACGGCGCATGTTTAGCATAACTGGTAATTGCCACCAGCAGCGTGTTTGTTTGTTTTTCTTTATTTTCCCTTGATCTGCGCTCTACCTATGGATGGCGTGGAAGAACACTCAATATCTGGTACCTGGGAAGATTAAGTTCCCTGTTTAAATGTATTGATTTGAGTATTTATTGAGATCTCCCTCAGTTTTTCTCCTTGATTAACTTGTTGGTGTTTTTTTGTTGTGATTTGATTTGAACCCTGCTTGTTTGTTTGTTTTGTTTGTTTGGTTTTTTATGTTTTTCCTTTTTGGTTTTGTTCTTTCTTGAACCCTTTGTTGAGCCACTGTGACTAGGTTCATGAGCTTTTGGTTCAAACCTAGCGGAGTTCCGGCCTCTCTGTTTGGACCTTTGTGGCCAGTAAATGGTCCATACTTGTCATCCATGGTTTGAACTTGATCCAATACAAATTGTTGAATTGTATGTGTGTTTTGATTAATTGTGTTTTTATACTCTTGTTTGTTTTTGTTTATTTCAGGAGCTGAAGGCCTCCAGTGAGGGAAGCTAGCTGCTTTGACCCTGTGGTGGTGGTGTTTCTCTCACAGAGTGTTTTTGCCGTGACCATTGCATCTCCCTCACTTAGTGGTTGTGTGTGGTGTGAGTGTGTGTGTTTGTGCGGAGCATACTTGGGTGCATGGTGTGTCTTAAGATACTCACTGTGCAGCTAGCCACCCTACTGGTAAGCCTCAGCCAGAAAGTATTTTATTTCCTTTATTTCATTCCTGCCTGGTCAACAGTTTTCTATATTTTAACTAATTATCCTTATTAATTATCCTGATGCTCGTGCCAGGACCTCTGGAACCTCAGTCCCTGGTAACAAACCTCTCACCTCACTATGACTAGCAGGGTCCTGTCTGGAAAGGGCATCGGCATTTCGGTTACTCCTCCCTGGCCGATACCGGATACTAAAATCAAATGCTGCAAGTTGAGCAGCCCAGCGCTGCTCGGTAGCCCCAAGCTTTGCAGTGGTCAGATGGCTGAGAGGGTTGTTGTCCGTGTACACAACATACTTCTGCCCTAACAAGTACTCCCTAAATTTCTCAGTCAAGGCCCACTTGAGCGCCAAGAACTCCAACTTCATGGAGCTATAGTTGGACATATTGTGCTCAGCGGGCCTAATACTGCAGCTAGCATAAGAAATTGGCCGTACTTTACCTCCTTGTTCCTGCGAGAGGACAGCTCCTAGGCCCCCATGACTGGCGTCTACCTCCAGGATAAAAGGCAAGGAAAAGTCAGCATAGGCGAGTACTGGGGAAGAAGTAAACCTCCTCTTCAGCTCATCAAAACACTGCTGGCACTGCTCAGTCCAGGCGCTAGAGAAACCCTGCCCAGTTCGTATTCTCGGCTTAGCAGTGGCCCATTCAGCTACCAACTTATGCAGAGGGGCTGCCAATTTCGTGAACCCCTCAACAAAGCGCCGGTAATAGCTTGCAAAGCCTAGAAATGAACGCAACGCCTGCACACTAGTGGGGCATTGCCAATTAACTACGGCCTCAATTTTACTGGGGTCCGTAGATACTCCCTGAGCTGAGATAACATGTCCCAGATACTTTACCTCATGTTGGAAAAATGCACATTTACCCAATTTAGCTTTCAGACCCTCATGCTCTAAACGACTTAGAACCACCTCCAACCGCTCTAACTGCTGTGACACTGAGGAAGAGAAGACTATGATGTCATCAAGGTACAAAAGTACAGACCTACATTGCTGGTCCCAAAACATCCGTTCCATTAGACGTTGGAACGTGCTTGGGGCATTGCAAAGCCCAAAGGGCATACGGTTCCATTCGAACAATCCAAAAGGAGTGCAAAATGCGGTCTTGGGCTTGTCTCTCTCAGTGACGGGGACCTGATTGTACCCACTGGCCAAGTCCATGGTGGAAAACCAGCAGGCCCATGTCAAAGAGTCCAACGACTCCTCGATGCGCGGCAAAGGGAAAGCGTCCTTATGGGTCTTTGCGTTCAGTTGGCGGTAGTCAATGCACATACGCAGACTACCGTCTTTCTTTTTAACCAGAACAATTGGGGATGCATATGGGCTACAGCTCTCTCTTATAACGTTAGCCTCCAACAGCTGATTAATGTGGGACTTCACCACTTCATATTCCGACGGAGGTATATGCAGGGGAGTATCTAGCAGGGGAATATCATGCGAAATCAGGCCAGTACATCCTAGATCACCCTCATGAGTGGAAAACACTGACTGAAACCTATAAAGCAGGTCCCTTACCTGACCCTGTTCTGTTTCTGATAAAACAGACAAGTCGAGTGCGTCAATTTGTTCTTTAACGCCGGGGATGACTTCACCAGCTGGGGAATGCACTGTGGCCACCACCGACCGGACCTCACTAACTCCTGAAGGCAAACTAACCACACAAACATTATTCAGTGTACCAAGGACAGTGTTAGCATAAAGCAACACATCAGTGGTTCCCACATTTACCACAGGTAAATAAACAGTACCTCGTGTAACCTGCACTAGTACAGGAGAAGCCAACAGACCAGCTGGTAACCTGGTGTCTGGGGGTTCAAAAAGAACAGTACTTTTGGCATATTGCTCGGAACAAGTTGCCGCCACAAACCTCATCATGCCACCTTGGATGCGACATGGTCTCCGCCCTCGTACTCTAACTCTTCCTGAACGTACCACAGGCGACTGATCATCAACTCGACGACAATGTTGCAGTGCCTGTAAAACAGAATTTGGAACATCTACGGTTGAGAGTGAATCAAACAAGGCTGGGCCATGTTGTCCGAAAAGCCCCTGGTAGCATCGATTAAGGACATTCATTCCCAGAACACCTGGGACCCGTATACACAAGCCACCAGGAGGACATCTACATTACTGGGTTGTGATAAAACAGAAGGCCCAGGGGCAGGAGCAGATAAGTCGTTGGGACCTGGGGGCACAGGAGTACGCTCCTGATGCAACCTCTCATTGTCTGCTCTTAACTGAGCAATCATCTCCCTTAACTCTTGTAACTCCTCTTCCATACTTGAACGATAGAGGCACTTACCAATGAAAGGTGAAAAGTACGCCCACAATAAGGGCTAGGTTTAATACAAGACGTGCACTGCTGTCCTGCTGCCACTCCACACCAAGGAAAAAAACCAATCCTGCAATACTCAAAGACAGAGAAAGAAAAAAAAAGAAAAAGAAAAACAACAACTGTATATACACCCACGTCTCTGTCAAATGTGGAATCCTGCCGACTACGCCAAAGTGTGGCGGGACGGTGATTGGTAAGAAGTGACACTAGTGTACAACTAGAACAAAAAAAAGCAGACTACGCCACCCCGTTTCTATGAACAGGGAAATTTAGCCCCAAAATAGAGCACACAGGTTTGTTTCCACTAAACACAGGAGACATGAATATGAATACAAAACTACTTTTATTTTACAATAAGGATAATTAGTTAAAATATAGAAAACTGTTGACCAGGCAGGAATGAAATAAAGGAAATAAAATACTTTCCGGCTGAGGCTTACCAGTAGGGTGGCTAGCTGCACACACACAGGCACAGTTGTCCCCCGTTTGTGTCGAATCCATCCTTACGGCCGTCAAGAGAGTGAGAGAAGGCCAGTCACTCACTGTGAAGCAGTTTCAAAGACTTCTGGGTCTGATGGCGGCAGTATGCCTCTTACCCTTCTCTGCCTCTGCTCTGGTTTGGACCCTGGACTGTTTTTGGTTTGTGATTTTGGTCTGCCCATTTTTTTTTTTTTTTTTTTTTTTTTTTTTCCTAAATTTTTTGATTTGTTGATTTTGGATCTCCCTGCTGTGAGATTTCCTGGCTTTTGAATTTTTCGACAGTTTGTTGGATTCTGATTTTTGGTTTTCCTTGCAATGCTCTGTCTGCTGGCTTTCGAATTATTGGACTTGCTTTTCGGATCTCTTTTTAAACTGTGTTATCCCCCCTGCCACTTTCTTTCATTAAAGTTGTTCTCACACTGTTGCATCATGCATTTGGGTCTTTCTTCCAGTCCCTGTCTGTGTTTCTGACAAAATATCTGGCCTTGCATCATGCATCTCTGACAGATTAATCTAGCCTTTTCCCGACCTCCAATGCCTTCTACCCAGTGGTGGTCCGCCTCAAGTTCCGCTGTGTTCGCCACTGGCACCCGACCTTCCCCATATCCTGACTCAAGGACGTGCGTGCCTTTTCAGTAATTGTTAAAACGTTGGGGGAAGAGGGTGTGTGATCATTTAGTTCAGTTCAGGTGCAAATTCTTCCTCTTTCACCAAACACAGAGCTACATTACAACACCACACAGCCTCAAACATCTTCAGATCCCTCATATAAAATGATAAAAATTATAAAAATGAAAATCAAGTAAAATCCTTGCTTTTATTAACTTGGATAAGATTCTGATGGCATCACAGTCTGCATTTTGAGCCACTTTGTTTTTCCTGTTCAGGTATATTGCAAATCTGTATATATCGTAATTTCCGGACTATAAAGCGCACCCAAATATAAGCCGCACCCACTGAATTTGACAAAGATTTTTATTTTGAACATAAATAAGCCGCACCTGTCTACACTGAAACTAATGAACTTTACACAGGCTTTAACGAAAGACAGTGTCTGTTACACGGTGTAACGGGTGAAATATGTTGTGGTTAATTTAAGAGTAGAGCGGCATTTTGGGAATAGACTGCCGCCGCATTTTTCCGGTATTACTGCATGTGTGCAAGACCAAGGAATATGTCCTTATTTTTTTCTGATGCTCGTTTCTAAGTTTCTTTGACTAACCCGTAACGCTGTTGCCAAGAAAAATAAAAAAGCACGACTTTTGGAAACCTGTCTGTGCTTATATGATTTCTGTTGCAACTGGAGTTAGTGAGTGAGCAGCAGGTCAAACGTCAGAGGAACCTCATCCATATTTATGATGTGGTGCGGTCTGATTCAGTGGGAGCGCATCTGATTTAATATAAAGAGTTTCATTGGTTCACCTGAACCCGTTCCGCAATTTCATTGGTCTAATGTTATGGGTCTCAGTTTTTTGGCTTTGAAGCTTGTGAAACCGGGAAAAACCCAGGAAAAATCCATAAATTAGCCGCTTCGTTGTTTAAGCCGCGGGGTTCAAAGCGTGGGAAAAAAGTAGCGGCTTATAGTCCGGAAAATACGGTAATATAATTAAGTATAAATCTGCTTCTCCTGGTATACTTAAAACCAAGACTAAAACACAGGAAAGTAAAAATCACAATAAAACTACTTAAAAAAACATTTTTTAAAAGCACAAATTGTGACTGTAGTCTGGAGCAGTGTATAAAAGAGTGAAAAACAGAACGGACAGTCTTGTAAAATGTCCGGGTTTAAAATACAACTAAAAGAGTTCACAGAGATAATACAATGTAAAATCCTCCATTGAAGTTCAGCAGTTTTTTTGGTAATGGTGGTTTGCCTCCACTCTGGTTTAATATAGTCATATTGTCTCCAACCGCTAAACACACACTCCTCTACACTTAAACCGCTGGCAAGTCAAAGTATCACACAGGCTCGCGCTCGGTGACGCCATACTGTACACACACACACACACACACACACACACACACACACACACACGCCCACGCGCACAGGCACACACTAAGTTATTCCGAGATGTTTTACAATAAACGGCGAAAAAATTGGCAACAAGCCAACCGTTCTCACGCGCCGTAGACGCCACGCTTACTGCTTACGCTCATAGATAGATAGACAGACAGACAGACAGACAGACAGACAGACAGACAGATAGATAGATAGATAGATATGGAATGTATGATAACTATAGTAATAATAATAATGCCTGTCTCTTTGTTTGTTTGTTTTTTTTGTTTCCGTGCACTGACAGATGCTCTACCTATTTTTGAAAAAATTCATTATGTCGCACAGATTTTTCATTACAAATGATACAGTGAAAATCTGTTTACAGCACTGCTGTCATGGCAACCGTGAACATTTGGATTTCTGATTTGACTTTGTCTCGCTCTCATCCTCTTCCCCCACACATTCCAAATGCTACAGCAGATATAAGCTTCTTTGGCCTGAATGCGTGTGAAATCGGCATCAGATGATGCAATCTCTCAATGTACATGGGTTTCTGGGATCGCTCATAAATACCGAAAACAGTCTGCTTGTATGGAGAGCAAAAAGAAAGATACCATATCTTTTCCTTGAATGTTAGTTGAAATGAAAACATTTTTAGCAGCTTATTATAATATTTTAGAAACAAATGTAATGAGAAATGTTTCTTTTTTATGCATTCATGTACAAGACATTGTTTAAGATGCCTGCCCTAGTTAGTGTATTTGAAAGCAAAAATGTATTATTCACTTTGCCTGTATCTTAAGCCAATGGTTAAATATGTTGGTGGCTGTTTATCATTTTGGGGCTGTTTCTCTGCCAGGGGACCTGAAAATCTTTTTTAGGATACAAACCATCATAGACTTTATTAAATATCAACAGAAGTTAAATAAAAAACCTAAAGAAAGTGGGATCATAGGTTTATGGGTTGATATTTGTGGATTTCATATGGACATGAAATAGTACCATTAGTCTCAAAGATTTTTTTATTCCATGTACCACAAGACATATTTTTATATATATATATGTCATGATTTATAAAGTAAGATTTTATTTAATACAATCTGATAGTCATTATTAAAAGTAAAAATTTTCAATAGAAAAAAATACCAGGAAGTCACATTTAAAAAAAAAATCTAATATTTTATTTTTACCTATAGTTCAACTCCGTGTGGTCATGGATTTGTTTTTTTTTTCCACTAAAAGTCATTGAAAATTGGCATGTAAAAATTCTCCACAGCCATAGAACCCCTGGCTGCTTTGATTTTTGCAGCTTTTGCTTTTGCTTTTTTCCCAATTGTACATGCTGTGTGTTCCGTAATTAACAAATTCATTAAAATGTATGAATTATGAACCGAATGGGCTGAAAAGCAAACAAACTTCACACACATAGCAGAAAACAGCATTCAGTGGCCTTCCACAGTGTTGCTTGGAAAATGATGTAGAGCAAATGTTAACTTGTTCACAATTCATTCAACAGTTGACTGCAAATGAATTCAGCGTTCCATCTGCATTAATGCCTACGTTCTGTGTTCACCGATGTGTCGATGCAAAGGTGTGACTCTCAAGCAAAACTATTCATCCCAGATTTATGAGTTATTTTTCACAAAAAAACTTCATGATCTATTTTCGTGTATGAAAATATCTCACAAGATATTTTATGGTGAGACTGTACTGGGAAAAGGCATACTCTCACTGGATTTATTAGAGCTCAGTGGTTAAGGCATTGAACTCAGGATCAGAAGGTCACAGGTTCAAATCCCACTGCTACCAAACTGCCCTTGAACAAGACCCTTAACCATCAACTGCTTAATTGTAAGTCGCTTTGGTTAAGCCAAATGTTATAAATGTAGACCTGCATAAACTCCAGGGGGCATCCAACGTAACACAAATATTTGCTTCTCGATTCGTGCTTTTCGGAAGTGACTTGAGCAATTCACTAAAATACAAAAACAAACAAATTGTTGGAAATAAATACAGCATGACCTCACTGACTCACAGGTCTTTCTCTCTCACATGCACACACAAATATACATAAACCTTCCAATACAGCAGGGCTTCTCTGTACCACCTTTTGCACTGAGAAAACATAAATGGGATACATTATTTATGGATTTTTGGCAACCTGAATGGAAATAACGGTTGTGCTTTATATATGGATTAGGAGACAGAATCTATTTATATAGTTGTAGCAAAAAAAGGAAGTGTATCAGATTCCTATTGGATTGGTTGGCTAAACATGTTTTGTTGTTGTTTTTGGGGGGTTTCCAGAACCCCCCAAAAATCCCCCAAATTATATATTGTAAATCATTTAACAAAATGCCTACGGATATAAAAAGAATTGGATCGTCACCTTCACACACTCCTAACACACCTACACAACCAGAGTTGGCCACCATATTTTTGAGTTAAAAGCCAAATGAAACAATCCAGTTCTATTTCTGGAATAGTGCAAGCTGGCAATCTCCAGTGACTAACAAGCTCACACATCCTTTCTCTTTGCACACTATCTTCAGAATCTCTTGCATGCCTAACGACGTCAGCCTTCATTTCGGGAAAGTGAAAAAAAATCAACAAAACACGAAAGACAGGACCAGAATGACAGCTCGTTAAAACTTCACCGGGTTGGTCGTCGCCATCACGCCTTGTGTAGCTGCTCATCAAAAATCGTGCCCGGCCACCTTCGTGCCATTACGCCCTAATCGGAAGCATGTTGCTCTTTCAGTCGACTAAAAACTCAATCATGTGCTCCTGTTTTGCTTTTTCACCCTTCAGACAGCACGGAGGGCTGCACTGAACTAAGGTGCACTTGCAAATTGTGCAGGCTGGATGTGAATATTAGGTGTCTCCACGTTGCTTTTTTAACGCTTCTCCAAACTGGGGTTGCATGGAACATCATTGGATCATCGTGTGCAGTTTTTTACTTTAACTTTTACTATAAAATATAAAGTTCTCCCAACAGATATTCTCATTATTGTGTCATAAACTGAAGCAGTTCACATAACGCTCAGATGTCTGACGCCACTCTTCTTCTTCTTCTTCTTCTTTCGGCTTCTCCCAATAGGGGTCGCCACAGCGGATCATCCGTCTCCAAACCCTCTACATCTTCCTCTTTCACCCCAACCACCTGCATGTCTTCCCTCACCACATCCACAAACCTCCTCCTTGGCCTTCCTCTTTTCCTCCATCCTCAGCATTCTCCTACCGATATACCCCATGTCCCTCCTCTGCACACGTCCAAACCATCTCAATCTCGCCTTCCTCACCTTGTCTCCAGAACGTCCTACATGTGCTGTCCCTCTAATAAACTCATTTCTAATCCTGTCCGTTCTCGTCCCTCCCAACGAAAACCTCAACATGCTTGATTGCCTCCTCCAATACAAATGCCTTTAATTACATAAGCCATGGAGAATCCATTTGATTAACAGGGTTTCCTCAAGAATGGGTGTAGAGGCTGAGCATCCTCTGCGTACGCGTTGGCTACAGCTACCTGGTGTAAATTAGTCCTAAATCAAATAGTGCAAGATTATTGTGCTTATAACCAGACGATACACATTCTCTAAAGGATAGAAGATAGAAGGATCTCATTTGGTGAGACGTTTTTATTTCAGTCTGTGCAAGCCCATGTCGAAGCCTGTAGCAGAAATATAATGACCCAGATTAATTTCAATCATAGGAAGAAATGCAGAGACATTAGTGTTTTCCATAATTGAATGGAATGTAGTGAAATGTATTTCGCCTTCAGAGCACATGTCAGAGTTGAAAGTCTGAACATCCTGAGGCTGCACCAATACAGATGCATGTGGACAATTGGTTGTTAATTGTGTCGATAATTGCAGAAGTACAAAAGACATAACCTGGACATGAAGACAAAGACTGTGAAAAGCAACAACCGTAGAAGACTACGGTGATAGAGGAATTATTCATCCTCACGTCAAGATCTTGGTATATCTATGGACAACTCTCTTATCTTTAGTCTCTGCTCGCAAACTTGGCCCACACAGGCCTCTCATGTGCTTGTTCAGTTTCTTGTCATTTCTCAACTGAACTACTGCAACTCAATTATCCTACCTTAGTCCTTAGTACAACCATACTTCTTTTTCAAGTTCTTCCACACCACCCAACTGCCACGTTCCCTCCACTCCGCTTGCACCAGTTTTTAAAACACTCGCTCGACTAATCCCACCATCGATCAGAGGATAAGGAAGAAATGCTTCAAGACTCTTCTCTGTTCTGGCACCCAGGTGGTGCAGCAAACGTCCAATTGATGTCCTGATGAACAGCCGAGTCACTAGCAGGCTTCAAACAATGTCTAAAGACCTACCGCTTCCAGCAATACTTAAAAAAAGTTCTATTTTATAACGAAAAAAAAAAGCTTTCTAACTTTTTTCGAATAATAGTATTCTTAGTCTTTGCCATTATGAACCAGAATCAGAATCGCTATGAATAAGGGCCTCTCCGAAATGCCATTAGTGTTTCATTAAATGGAAATCAGTTTTCATTTTTAGTTGAATAAAAATTAGTTTTATAAAAATAAATGGTATATACACTGATCAGGCATAACATTATGAGTGGTAAAGTGAATAGCACTGATTATCTCTTTATCATGGCACCTTTTAGTGGGTTGGATATTGTATATTAGGCAGCAAGTCAATATTGTGTTCTCAAATTTGACGTGTTAAAAGCAGGAAAAATGGGCAAGCGTAAGGATGGCAGACGAGTATTCAGGTGGACGTGATATTACGCCTGATTGGTGTATAGCATAAGCCTGATTTTGTTGAATAATTTATGATCATTTGTGTGTTTTGTTACGGCATTGTTATGTAAATGAATTCTGTTAATTCATTAAATAAATTCACCTCTTTTTTGGCGTAAAGTCACTTTTATTCATTGTTACACATTATTGGAAAGACAAGGCAATTTTTTGCTATATGCTAAAAAAATATTTGGGTTTGAGATTTTAGAATTTGGGTTTATTAATAGTGTTCTTTTGTTTTGGTACTCAATTCAAAAATTGTTTTCATTCCTCAAGTGATTAAAACAGTCACTTACAGGAGTTTCTTGTTGGTCAGGTGTAAAGCGGAAGACTGCAATTGTTAAAACGTTTAAACCAAACCTAACGAGTAGAGAGCTGTCTAGAAAAACACGCCATTTTGAATCTGGAAAAAAAAGAGAATCAGACAAAGAAGAAACAATCCACTGGTGTACTAACAACCAAACATTGAAGAGTTTGGCCAGGAAAAACTATGGCTGTTGGTGACAGAAACAATGTGACAGCTGTGGGAAAAACCTAAAGAAACAATCAACAACAGCCCCCAAAGAGCATTGAACGATTTGGTGATGTCGATGGGGCTCCAGCTTGATGTACTTATTACAAGCAAAGGATATGCAACCTGGGTTTAAACTCTGGAACAATTTTAGTGTGGAAGGTTTGTTACAATGACTTGGGACCACAATTCTGCAATGAGTGTCTGAAGAGGCCCGGGTTACCAACGACTGCCACAGGTATCGTTAGCCGACAGGGTACCGGTGGAAATTGGACTACTGTTGGCCGAAGGAGGAGAATGAGAGGAGGAAGACGTCTACAGAGACGGCAGGGAAAGGAGAAGTGTGGGAGAGTGGAGGTTCGGGTTGGTAAGGAAGACATGCAGGTAGTTGGTGTGACGGGGGCAGATGTAGAGGACAGGGGGGTATGGAGACGGATGATCCGCTGTGGCGACCCCTAATGGGAGAAGCCGATAGAAGAATAAGAAGAAGAAGTGGTTTCTCATGGGTTGTGACCCCTGTTTGTTTTCCTTTTAGGATTAGAATCTGAAACAGGACAGGATTCAGTACAGCTGAGTTACAGATATTTTGATCAAGCCCTTAAATTCTAGACTTTTTATTCATCTTAAATCACTACCCGGTAGCACTGATAGGGAGTGTGTTGCGATAATGAGATACAGATTGATGTTTAATGGGTATACAAGTAAAAAATGTATACATAAATAAATAAAAAATCGGAGACTTCTAGATCAAATGTTATTGCTTTTGCAATATTGACTCTAGGGGTGGAACGGAGACTCGGCGAGTAGTGTTTTTTAAATTGGTTTCAATATGACCCCATGTGTAAAATGTGT
>JAAIIK010000092.1:235361-250632 GCA_014706435.1 Silurus glanis | reverse complement strand
TTGTCTATTGAATTTTGAGTCTATATACAATTAATTATGTAGAATTGTAGGTTAATATACAATTGTTTATATTGAATTGTGAGTCTAAATTAAATTGTCTTTGTTGAATTGAGTTTATAAACAATTGTTTATATTGAATTGTGAGTCTAAATTAAATTGTCTTTGTTGAATTGAGTTTATAAACAATTGTTTATATTAAATTGTAAGTCTATATAAAATGATCTATATTGAATTGTAAGTCTATATACAATTGGCAATGTAGAATTGAGTCTATGAACAACTGTTTCTATTGAATTGTAGGTTTATATACAATTTCTTATATTGAACTGTGAGTGTATATACAATTAATTCTATAGAATTGGGAGTCTATATACAATTGTCTTTATCGAATTGTGAGTTTATAAACAGTTGTTTATATCGAATTGTGATTGTGAGCCTATATACAGTTAAATAAATCAAGGAATGTATCATTAGGAGTTCTTTATTTGAAACAGACAGTGAAATAAATAAAGAGGAATGAAAAAAAGAAAAGAAACAAAACGATTACATCCTCAATACAGATGTACTAAAACAAATTTTTTGTTTTTAAAACATTGCGTACATTTTTACTGGTAACACACAACGCACAAGAGCACCGTCTCTGAATTTGTTTTGGCAAGGTTGTACATGTTTAGTACTATTTTAATACTGCAAAGGTGATTGAAGACACATATAAATAGGATCCCCAGAGTTTATAGGAAAAATGTATTAATGACTGCTAGTGCTTGTGAGCCACCCCCTAGATGTAATAAATGTCATTGCATTAAGGAATTATGACAGTTTATTGTCTCAATAAAACAAGGGAGGTCTAAGTTCATATTGCATTTGTTTTTGAAATAATAATATACACTATATGGGCAAAAGTATTGGGACGCGACTTTTTCAGCCTTATGTGGTTCTTCTTCAAACGGTTACCACGAAGTTGGAGACACACAATAGTATAGGATGTTTTTGCATACGGTAGCATTAAATCTTCCCTGTGGGAGATCTTGAGTGGCCTGATCTAGAACTCTGACCTCGACCCTATTGTATACCTTTGGAAGGAATTAAAACACTGACTGCACCCCAGGCCTCCCCACCCTACATCAGCAGATGACGTTCCTCACATCCCCATGTGTTTAAATAAGCACAAATCTACACAAGCACACTCCAAAATCTAGTGGAACCTCCTCCCAGAAGAGTGAAGGTTATTAACAGCAAATGGAGACCATATGCGGAATAGTGTGTTAAAAAAAAACAAAAAAACACACAAATCCTATGGTCAGGTGTCCACGAATGTTTTTGTGTCCACACAGAAAAATTGTATGAATGTAAAAAAAAGTAACCAAATGTAT
The DNA here is from genome assembly GCA_014706435.1 of Silurus glanis. Taxonomy (NCBI): domain Eukaryota; kingdom Metazoa; phylum Chordata; class Actinopteri; order Siluriformes; family Siluridae; genus Silurus; species Silurus glanis. The sequence goes on along the minus strand of JAAIIK010000092.1, from coordinate 249,259 downwards.
TTGTACGCCTCAACGATTCTCAGATCTTCGAATACTGCACATACTGTCCCAATTTTACCCTTCACGTACTGTATTTACAACAATGAAAACATACATAGTTGGTGTGCCCACAAATATGCAATTACATCATAGGTTTGTCTATGATCTTTAAGTTCGCAATCAAATTATAAACACTGAATGTAAAGACTGGCCATTCATTATCATTTGAACATCGAAGGTATGGAGACTTTGGATGGCTTCAGGGATGCCTCACATTACAGCACACATCAGAGACAATACACTGTTTAAAACAAGGTTTCAAACTGGAAATCATTCATCTTCTATAGATTGTCCTTCTGGGAAACATCATAAAAGTTCATTTTCCTTTTAAGGTCCATTGAGTTACGAGAATTATCATGTAAAACCCTCTTCACGATCATTACTATAAAAGAAACAACGTTTTTGAAAGTGTATGCACAAGGCTCATATTTCCTTATCACTTCTCTTGAAGCTCCTGCTGATTCTGAGAAAAGACAGGAAGTAGAGGATGTTTTCACGCATCGCTCGTAGATTGTCAACTTCCTGCTTTCAGACGTGAAAACATCTTTTCTATGGAAGTATGTAAAGTTCAGCATCAATGTAAAGAAAAAAAAACATTTAACGTAATACGATCTGATCCCATATATTTTCTATAATTTGATCCAACATCAGCCTACAGTGGAGTTGATTGGACATGATTCTTCATATTTGTGCACCTACTGTATTTGGTCGAAGGTGTAGTGTGGCAGTATTACAGCAGCATCACATCTGGTGGATGCTTTATGTATTATAAAATAAAAAAACAATCAAATCCAGCTGTTCTGGGGCAGTTGTGGGATTTTGAAAAAAAATAAAATAAAACTACAGAAGCTCAAACACTGCGCTAACGCAGAAGCGATAGATCATTCATGCTCCGGTTGAATGAATCAGACTAAAATAAATCTCAATAAAAAGACAAGTTTTTAAATAAAAAAATGTAAAAAGGAACAATTCCTAATATATTTAGTCTGGTAATACAGATGTAAAAAAAACAACAACAACAACAACAACAACAACAAAAATGCCCTCTAATGTTTTGGGAGCAAAAATTGAAAGTTGTTAGTGCAGCATGAAGATGATGTGATACAATAATAGACTTATAGACAGAAAAATGAAAAAAAAAAAAAAATATGCATTGATAAGGAAATACAAAAATAAATACAAAAAAAAAACAATGAGCAGACTATATAAGTGCAACATAAGCCATTTAAAAACGAAGGCAAAAAAGAAAAGTCTTTAGTACGTCGACCGTGGATGATATCTGTGCAATATCAAAGTGCAAAAAAAAAAAAAATACAATGAAAAGGTCCATTCCGGTCTCACCTGTCCATTTGTGCTTAACAGTAAAGGCCATGTTGAGGAGGTATCCCAAATTCCCAAGACAGCATTAGCATTCTTCTGTGCTAATGACTGGCTTTTCTTTTGGCCAAGCCACAACTTCATACACTTCATATCAGTACAAAGATGCAAAAGCGATAAGAGCGAAAAACCGTCCACTCCCACTGAACACATGGAAGGCAACCAGCACCCTATACGCTTGTGACAATCGAGCTAGAGAAAAGGCCTGAACATCTGCACGGCCCATAACCTCCACTCAACTCGTCTCTGCAGGTGTGCAAAACAGCTGTTAACCTTTTAAGACGTCTTTTCAGCTTGCCGTCGGCTTGGCAGTATCTTTTTTATTATTATTATTATTATTATTATTATTATTATTATCATTATTATTATTTTATTCTGTGCTTTCCCTGCCGATCGCGGCTTTTTGCGAGACCGCCGTTCTGTATTGAGCAAGAAAGAGCACGAGGTCACAATATTGTGCAACGGAATTTGGGAGAAACGTCCGCTCGGTCTCCTCGCCATTTCATCTTCTTCTTTTTCTTCAGATTCCTCTCCGGTACTTGTTGTCTAAGAGAGAATAGAAGGAAGTTTAAAAAAAAAAAAAAAAGGAAAGGGAAATAAAGAAGAAAGAGGTGGGGAGATAACGGGGTTGAGAGAGTGGGTTAAGTCAGAAAATTCCTGCAAAAACATTTTCTGCAAAAAGGGTTACGCTCAGGTTGCCTGATGTCTTCTGGACTATTATACTTGCAATAAGCCCGTTATTTATTTAATAGCCATAATTATTTCCATGTGTTCATCTTCATCCTCAAATCACTAGGCTCAGAATGCAGCTGCAGGAATGATCATCAACCTTCCTACGATCTTCAACATATCCCACTTCTGGCTTCCTGTAGCTGCCCACATCACATCTCACCCTGCTACCTCGGATCCTCAAACACTGCTTAACTGGTCGCACCATCTCTCAGGCTACAAGAAGACATGCCTCAAGACTCATACTGGTGGTGGAACGAACTTCCATGGTTCTTAACATGGTTCTTCAAACTACATCTAAAACCCTACTTCTTCCAGGATTACTTTAAAGAGCACTACTTCCAATTTAAATAAAAAAAAATAATGTTTTCTAACTATATTTTCTCTCCCAAAAAGAGCTGTAGACAGATGTTACTCATCATCTGGAACCTAGTGAAAGGTATCAATCTGTATTTATTGAAAGAGACGTCAAAGTACCTCACAAGTCTATATAGGCAAAGTCACTGTGGATACGGAAATCTTTCGACAGCATTCTATGTAATGTGTTGCATTAATTATCTTGAAATTGAATCTGAAATCAGTTCGGTGTTCACGTCTCAGGCATAACTACAGACTAAACTACATTTCAGTTTCATGAGAGTTATGCACACGACGTGGCTCCCAAAACAGGTCCGTGTGGCAGTTATTTTTAGCTCTGACATCGGATTTAATTCTATGGCTGACATTTGATGTAACCGCGTTCCTATGTCATCATGAAATGAATATTATGGGCTGTAAATGTACAACAGGGCCACAATTCATACTCACAGGGGAGTCCTTGCATTGAACATAAACTGTATACATCATCAAAAAGGTATAATCACATTTCTAATGCCAACACATTACATTTACAGTTATAGCATTTTGGCAGACGCTGGTATCCAGAGTGACTAATAACAGTGCTCTGAACTCTATTAATACTCTGAACTTTATTAATAATGCATCCTGGTACTGGTTCATTAGGATACAGGCTTTGTTAGACACACGAGGGTACGTCAGGGTTAAACAGGGTTAAAAAGATGAATTTTGACTGTTATTAATATTAAGATTTTTGCTACAAGTGCCATCAATAGTTTTGCCCTCGAGTGTTCATTGGTGAAATGAATGGACAATGGTCTCCCAGATGAGGATGGGTCTTTTGGGTTCTTTTGAGTACGGTTCCTCTCAAGGTTTCTTCCCCATATCATCATGGTTTTTCCTTGCCACTGTAATCTCTGACTACTCATTGGCGTTAGACTTATAGGGACAAATGTATTACTTAAAATGATTATTATACAGTACACTAAATGGACAAGAGTATTGGGACACCATCCATTGGGATTTCCTGCCCTCTGTGTTTCTTCAACAAACTATTACGCCAAAATTGGAGGCGTACAACGGTATAGGATGTCTTTGGATGCATTAAATGTTACCTTCATTTGAAGCGGTAGACCCAAACCTGTTCAAGCATGACAATGCCCCCGTGCACAAAACCAGCTCCATAAAAATATGGTTTATATGGGTAGGAGTGGAAGATCTTGAGTGGCCTCCTTATTGAATGGAAGAATTTGAATGCTGATTGCACCCCAGGCCTCAAAGTACATCACTACCTGACTTTACTAACACCCTTGTGTATGAATGAGCACAATTCTACACAACCAGACCTCCCAAAAGACTGGTGGTCACTGTAACAGCAAACGGGGAATAAATGTGGTATTGAATGTTCATAAAGCGCTTACAAAACTATAAAATCTGTCCATATAGTGTATTTCTGTGAAGCTGCTTTGGGACAATGTTTATTGTCAAAAGTACTATACCAATGAATTTGAACTGAACTATAAACTGTACATACTTGTGGTTAAAGTTTAATTTAGAAAGTCGGCACTAGATATAATAAGAGTAATAACTCTTGCGCACTGCGATAACGTGAGACCTGAACTGATAACTGAGACTTTTACTATGTGCCTAATGGCTCTATAGTGTATACAAAGTGGAGACGCTGGACAAAGTCCCCGATTTAAGTGGAAAACCTTATATTTGGAGGGCAGGGGGACACTACATGATTCTTCAGTTCACATTTTCTACTTTTTCAGGCTTAAAGACAAGTGCTTGGTGGTTAGGGAAAGCATTTTAAATATTATATTACTATAAAAAAATGCTTCTATTAAAGAAACATCTGGCAACCTTGCGGGTGATGACAATCAGTTTGCCTGGCTAGTCTCTGAATAGTCTTTTGGAACTTTCATCATGCAAATATTGCACTTTTGAAAAGATTTTGGCCCTTGATATGTTGAAATGTTTCCCCTCTTTAAACGCAACCGGCTGTAGGTAAGCAGGAGGTAAAAATGGCAACGTATGAGGGCAGTGGGAAAGCTCTGCACATTACCATACAGTTGTAAGTATTAGAGAGGCACAGTATTCTAAACAATTCATCATTAAATCACACAGGAATATGATAATCACACTATAGCTTACATGTATACATCTTGAACCATTGCCCTACCTGATTACTCGGACCAGCTCGTGAAAGGCTTTGTCCACGTTCATGGGTGGATCCTTAGCGCTCGTCTCGATGTAAGTGATCTGTTTTGTGAATGAAAGATTTTTTTTTTCCCAATGAATCTCATACACGATGCAACTCTAATACATGATGACTCACAGGTTCTATAAATATAAAGAAAGACAGCTGGAAATAAAGGGACCGTCTTCGACTGGATCATCACGTGGGCAAACAGGACCTTAATAACAGCCTGTTTTTAGGGCTGAGTCAACAGAGAAGCCTGCAATTCACCACACACACTAAAATAAGCCTCTGGCCCTGTGTCTCTGCCAATCCCACTAGTCTTCAGGCTCGAGGGGAGAAAAAACAAGCTCTCTTCCTGTGTTGGTTCCATCTTTGCCAAAGAACTGTATTTGCGACTCTACTTGGGCTTGCTCATCGTTTTCTAATTAAAGACAGTAGCAGGAGCAGCTTAGTCGGAGATGTGTTATGGAGAAATGCCAAAGCCTTACAGAGAGTGAGCTCTGATGTAGATGCGTTGGAATTTGTGCCAAAATCATGCATATTTCGATGTCCAAAGAAAATCTATAATCGCTTCTTTAATGCCATCCTTTTAATGCCATTTCCTTTGGTGGCTCAGTAGATTTTGTAGAATTGCTAAGGGATTGGTCACTTATTCCATGACAATACATTTGACCAAGTCTGGGGCCCCTTTGTAAGGTAGCTAGAGGATAGTGGCAGAACATGTTTCACCCTAGGGAATTCAAAAATCTAGCTTAGAAGAGGTTAAAAATAAGGTTGGGTTCGATTTTTTTGACTTTGAATTGTGTATGTGTATACATGTGCTGTATATCCCTTAAAGAAGAAGTGTCCCTATTTCAGAATCCGATATATTCTATGATTCTATTTTCAGATTCAGGTGGATGTTTCATATAACATGAGGTGCTTCCTGCCATTAAAATGATATTAATTAAAGTAGAAGTCGCATTAATAAATAAAACTTCCGAATTAAAACATGAGCAGTGTCACATGACCAGAATAAAGTGCCCACTGAAAGGAGAGTGAAAGTATCAGCGACTTCCTTCATGCATTTCTGTCTAAAGACAAAGTGAGGAAATGACTTTTTGTCCTTCGCACTCCTTGTCCTTGCCTCGTGCGGTTACACTTGTGGTCTCGCCACTGCTTCTTATTTAATTCGATTTATGTATTCTCTTTTTAAAGTAGCAAGGAACATGATGTTTTTCTGAAATCTAGCGGAGGGAACGCACGCGGTTTCTTCACCATACTCCGAATGCTGTGTAATTGAAATCATGCATGTTTACTGCAATATTGCAGTAAATATTTAACGCAAGGGTTTTTTTTTTTTTTTTTTTGTCTGTGTATGAGAATCAGAATCAGGTTTATTGGCAAAGTGTGTTGGTTCACACAAGGAATTTGGTTCCAGCTGTTAGTGACATAAATAACACTATACATTTAGCTTGGACTATACAAGACAAAACAGACGAGACGAGACAAAACAGACTATACAAGACGATACAGACAATGTGAGACAATATGAGTATGAGAATTAAACAGGAATACAGAGTATATGACAGATCAGTAATGTACATAAAGTGTAAGAGTGCATGGTAGTGCAAATAACAGTATTGTGCATGAGGTACGATAAAGAGATTACTTTAGAATTTTGCAGAAAAATAGACTCAAATATAAATATACTCACAAATGCTATATAATGCCAATTGAATGAAATAGTATGGTCACTTAATAGTGCATGGAAATGAAAATTGCAACACTTCTGAGCAACACTTACTGAAATGAGCTGGAAGTGTAGCAGATAAAAGTTACTTCTCAGCCAAACCATGGATATGTTCCTTTTTTTTTTTTGTTGACAGTACATTATATGGACAAAGGTTTATATGGACTCCTGAAAATAAGATTCAAATGTTCTGAATCCCATTCCACATTTATTCCTCATATAATGAGATGAAATTGATTTGGAGAGTGTTTCCGGGGAGTTCAATGCTCAATGGCGATAAGAAATTCAAGTACCAATGTAGGGTGTGGAGGCTTGAAGTGCAGTCAGGATTCTTAATCAGCACCAGAAGCGTTCAGTAGGACTAACGCCAGTCTATACCAGGCCACCTAACACCTTCCAGTCTAATACATGAAACTTAACTTTCAACTTAATGCTACTGTCCATACTGTACAAACGTGTCGCTCCAACGTTGTAGTGACAGAAAAAAAAATGGCTGGAATAGTCAGGTGTCCCAATACTTTTGCCCATATAGTGTTTCTTTCATTTTATCAAATTGAGTCTTGATTTTTATCGATTACTTGTGTAGCAAAGAAGTGCATGGCTTCATCAGCTTCTCCTTCAACCACGTTTAACTCAATTTATGTATTAGTAATGTGATTTTCTAATATGTAGTAAATTAAAAGTTTCCCAAATTGGAAATACTCTGATCAAGTGCAAAATGTAAATAATATACTGGTTATAAGTGATATATTATTTAGACAAAAAGACAGGAAATGACTGGTAGGGGTTAAAACTATAACATTAAAGGTTGAGCAAAAGAGGACATTCACGTATAGTCAAACCTACACTGTGTTTGGCAGCCATCTCACATCCCTGTTCATTCGTCACCTTCCTCAAATGAACCAGGTCCACTTTATTAGCTACGAGGATCATGGGAAAGGACTCTCTGCAAGAAAGAAAACAGACTCTTAATAGTGGCACACTGCTATTCAAGACGAAATGAAAGCCACAAGCTGTGAGCTGCTCTATTTCAGGGTTTAAAGGTGTCAGTGAGGGAAGAGACGAGCGGCGATCTCACCGATCTTTCACCCTGAGGATGAGCTGGTGAAATCGGTCGACGTGCTCGAAGCTGGCCTTGTCTGTGACCGAGAAGACAATGAGGAAGCCGTCTCCAGTCCTCATATACTGCTCACGCATGGCACTGAACTCCTCCTGACCTGCTGTGTCCAGTACTGTAAAAGAAAACAAGGAGGAAACATTAAAACTACGCTGTGTTTGTAGATTAGCATTCGACTGTACTTCGAATGTTAATTTAGCTTCGGTTAAAGACTGGATGGAAATACACGTATGTTTTTATTGCTTTTACAGTGAGGCCGAATTACACAATTAACAGGTTACAACTTCCTCTGATTGAGTCAATACAGTAGAACAAACGACTTATATGGTAAAGTTAGGTTGTGCTGCTAAACTCTAACACGATGCTTAGTATCTTCTGGTAAGATGTTCCACTAGATTTTTAGCATTGTGAGCTTGTGCTTGTGGAGATTTTGTGCTCATTCAACAACAAGAGAATTCTTAAAGTCAGGTACTGGTGTAGGTAAAGTGTAGGCCTCCAGTGCAATCAGTGTTCCAATTCGTCGCAATGGTGTTCAATAGGGTTGAGGTCAAAACTCTATAGCAGGCCACTTAAGATCTTCCACACTAAAGTATATCTTCATGGAGCTGGCATTGTTTCGCAATCCTAGTTCAAGTGGAAATTTCATTCTACCACATCCAAACACATGTTACTGTACAATACTGTACAATTGTGTGCCTCCAATTTTGTTTGGCAAAGAAACACACATGGCTAAAAAAAATGAGCTGGTGCATGCTAATGATTTTCAATGATGAATATGTATTGCCTGTAATGCAGTTCAGCAAGCAAATTGGTAGCTTCACCACCAGGTCTATACTTGATCAATTTGACCAGTGTGCAGGCTCAGGCGAATATAACTGAATAAAAAAAGGAACAGATTGCTGGTTTTGTATGAAAAAAATGCACAAAAATGAGCAAACGGAAAACAAACATATTCAAATCAAGCATAATTACCAATCCCATTATGAATACTGAAGTGTTTGTCAGCCTTACCGTCCAGAATCGCCCACTGGCCATCGATCTCTGTGTGCTTCAGGTACGAGTCCTCGATGGTCGGGTCGTAGTCTGGCACAAAGATTTTCTGGAAGAACTGGATGGTGAGGGCGCTCTTTCCCACACCGCCGTCGCCCACCACCACCAGCTTGTAGGTGGGGAGGTTGTCGCTTGGCACGGCGCTGGTTGCCATAGCAACACTTAAACCTGCAAGACAGTGGGGGGGGGGGGGGGGGGGGATTATTGCTACTAGGCTACATGGTGAAGATGGAAGGAGGTGTGAGAACTTTCCTCGAATAAAACGTACGTTTTATTTTAAACTTTACAATTGAAGAAGAGCTTCGAAAATTGTTGTCCTTGTAGTCCTCCCCAGGCTCTGGTTTGTCCTTAAATGTCCTTTTCTGAGGAGAGTTCTCATGTTGCTTTTACACTCAGCGTGGGTTTGCTTTTGTGTATCTGATACCAGTATGACCAATATTAGTCTTGAATCACCGAAGAGTTTGTGATCAGAGTAAAACTACGAGGAAATGATGTACAATACAACACTGACTGCGCTGGTTATGGATTCAAACTCAAAATGTTTTTCATCTTGTGCCTTCATATTTGCAGTCCATACAAACTGAGCGAACCCAGCTAAAGATCTACAGATGTGGAGATGGGATCTGGAGCATCTATTCTATGGTATATCTTCAATTCTGACTCCCCTGGTGGCAATAAGAGCTCTGATCTCTACTGATCTCTGTCATTAAAAAAGTGGGATTTTCCTATTTCTGGAATAAAGAAATCAGACGAAACTTATAGTTTTATACCTTCATCTTAAAGTAAGTCTCTTAGCCTTCATCTAAGAGACTTACTCGCACCTCAGACTGTTGCCGGGTCTAATATAAATAAAAATCCCATCGTTCCAAGTCAAAACGCAACATATGTATATATCTATACTTACAGATCTCCACTGGCAAATGCACATTAGCTCAGTCTTGCAGCTTCAAACTTTCACACACAGCACACTTCTTGTTTAATTCCATGTGTAAATCTGTTTCTTAGCTTTAAAAAAAAAGCAGGCAAGCCTAAACTTTGATTCGGTCCAAGTGATCACTGACCCACTGACACACTCTTGACACACCAGCTGTGCCAGGAAAACAGTCTCCACCCCCGGGGTGTGAATGTGGTCCGCTCCGGGAGGAAACGCCTGTCAGCAGGCGATGGCCGGCCCTTCCGGCTCTGCACAATGTGAGGAAACACTTTGTTTCCTTCCTTCCTAATTCCACTTCGCGTTCACCTTACTTCGCGAGAGAATCGGAAAGACGTCTCACTCTCATAGGCACCGAAGACAGGGACCTGAATGTTCTAGCAACTGAAACTGAAATGGCTTGCAGCAAGAATTATGAAATTTCTGAAGCTGGATCAACTTGTAGATAAAGATCCCAATTTTTATTACATTGGAATTACTGGTGTCAGTTCAGGAAAACTAGACGGAATTCTGAATAAAAATGATTCTGCCTGCCAGTAATACACTTTTCCACCCATATGTGGTTCCTCCCCAAACTGTTACCACACATTTGGAATCATACAATTCTATAGAATGTCTCTGAACATGCTACCATTAAACTTTTCCTTCAAATGAACTCATCCTGGAACAGATTTGGGACAATGCTCCTGTGTGTAAAGCAAGCTGCCTGAAGATATGCTTTACATCTATTGGAGTGAAAGATCTTGAGTGTCCCGGTGAAGAACATTGACCTTAATCCTTTTTGAACATCTTTTACCACATCCGCAATTCCTGAACACCTTTCAGGACCTTCACCTACATCAGTACCTGACGTGGCTGAATGAGCACAAATCTCCTCAACCGCACTTCAAAATCTAGTGGAACATCATCCCAGAAGAGTAGAGGGAATTATAACTGAAAATGGAGACAAACTGTGGTATAGGATGTTAAAAAATCTTTAAACTTCTTATATGCACAAACCTTTGTCTTTATAGTGTATATTTTATAAGCATACAAATATTGCTGACTAATATACTAAGTAACTAAAAACATTCCAAGGAAAAACTTGGATCCGTAAGGAATTCCTTCACACTGGTTCCCAACCAAGATCGACACAATGTGCGCTGTTTGAATTTCCGAAAAAAAAAAAAAAGAAAAAAGAAATGCTGGCTAGTTAGAAAAGAGGGCAAATTTTTTCTTTCTCGGTTTCTCCGTCCGCCTACCCGCCACTTCTCACCTACCATATAACAGCTTCCTACGGAGGACAGTCAAAGCTTTCTCTGAGAAACTGCTGCATCATGAACACATTCTAAAGAAAGAACACAATAAGCGCAGACGTTTGTGCTTTACGAACCTCCCATTGTCGTCATTTGCTATAATAATGACCTTCACTCTTCTGGGAAGATGTTCCACTAGATTTTGGAGTGCGCTTGTGGAGATTTGTGCTCATTCAGCTACAAGGGTGTTAGTAAAGTCACGTACTGATGTAGAGCGATGTTCAGGAGGTGCAGCCCGAAAGTGTTCAACAGGGTTGTGGTCAGAGCTCTAAAGCAGGAAATCTTCTGCTCCAACCCACGTAAAGTAGTTCTCCTAGTTGAAGGAAAAATGTAATGCTTCTGCATCCAAAGACGTCCAACGTACAATTGAGTGCCTCCAACTTTGCGGTAACAGTATTAGTCATTTCGACAACCAGGCTTTTTTTCAGAACACTGAAAACATTTACACTGGTAAATGTCTAGGAATATTTAGTTTTCCGAGCCAATTATCCAATCAAATCATTTGTTAAAGTGAAGTCAAATCAAGTCAAGTTTATTTCTATAGCGCTTTTCACAACAGACATTGTCTCAAAGCAGCTTTACAGAAATCAACAGTTAACGTGAACGGTGTGTATTTATCCCTGATGAGCAGCCATGGCGACTGTGGCGAGGAAAAACTCCCTTAGATGTTATGAGGAAGAAACCTTGAGAGGAACCAGACTCAAAAGGGGAACCCATCCTCATTTGGGTGACATCAAGAGTGTGATCATAAATCTTTCAACAATACAGAACACTGGAGAGTGAGAACTAACATGAGCACTGGAGTATAAGATTATAAGTAAATGTTCTTTCTACAGTCTTATACAGTCTTTATGGTTATAAAACTAGGAGCTACTGAGCAACTCATAAAATAGCTCAACATTTGCGATCATCACAGATCCAACACCAGCTTCTCCATGCCAGAGCCTTTAAACACTCCAGGAGGTCCAATGTCAAAACTCCACACATGAAGTGGGATCCAGCGGGCACTGGTACGTCTCTGGGTGGTACGGGAAGTTTCGCATCTATTTCTTTAAAGGTCCATAATCTTCATGAGGTGGGACATGACTGGAGCTGGCCAAACCTCAGGATGCCTCGGGATGGGGAGAGAAGTCTGATTGCTTTTATCTTAAAAATGCACATCAAGGAACTTATTCGGTAAATGCCATCACCATCCGTCGTACTTTACGTCTTATAGATCAGCGGTCCCCAACCATTTTTTGCACCAAGGACCGGATTAATGTCGGACAATATTTTCACGGATTATTCACCTCTGGTGTTTCCTTCCAGCACTTTTTATACTGTATCCCAAAATTTGCATAAAAAACTATGCGGATATGAAACATAGCTACGGGCTCGGCATCCGACACGATCGTGTTCACATTTCCTACCGTGATTAAGAGATAGAGCTAGCTTTTTTTTGTTGGGGTGGTGGGAAGTGAGGGTTAGGTGATAAAAATGCATTTTCCAACCACAACACGGTGAAGTTGTAGAGGTGTCTGCATCAGCTATGTGTGTGTGTGTTGTGTGTGTGTGTTGTCTGAACTGCAACACATTGATCAAATCATCACATTGCACGCTCTCTCTACAAGATAAGACAATCTCAACTTTCTACCGATCTGCTCCGCTGATGTGTTTCGTGCAACGAACGTACCACGAACCCCTGCGACAACGTTAGCTTGAACTGTCGACCAAAATAATTCGATCTTTCATCTGGCACATCTGGGAAACATGATATCGCAGCGCAATATAAACCGTTACCGATCGGATGACTTGGATCCTTCGATGATTTAACGACGAAGGTTCACGTTAAAAGCATGCGGTTCTGGTGCTAATCTGTTGCTTGAAGATGCATTCCCCGTTGGTTCCTGAGAAGGTCATGTGATGTTCACAGGAGAACATCGCTAGCACTCTAGCTAATTAATATTTTTGTAAAAAAAAAATTTCCTGTGAGATTCAGTGTCAGATTAAGGACAAATCGGAGGCATCTTTGGAATGCAGTGCGACAAATTCGAACCAAGTTTTGCACGTTCAGCAATTTATCGTAGTAGGTGTTCCTACTAACGGTTGCCTTGGTAACCGTTATTTGGAGGTGGTTGCAGCTAGTTGGAGTTCTGTTGAGGGGTGTTACTACTAGAAGTCGAACCTGTTCAAGATTAGAGCTGCATTTTAGGCTCAGGCCACAATATCAGTGAATCGATCCACGGCATCATCGCCAATATGGAAAAAAACGTTCAAGATATCGATCTACTTGTCATTCAGGATTTCTTTTTCATTGAACACATTACAAGTTGCTGAAAAGTTCTTTGGCCTTCGAATACTTTCAGAGACCAAACTCCTTTTGCGTTGACGTACGATCACTTCATCAAGCTCCCAGCTGGTGTGTGTGTGTGTGTGTGTGTGTCCACAATACTTCTTTTGTCCATTCAGCACATTTGAAGTAACAGACGATGCGTGTATTTCCGATCCGTCCATCGTCGTCATTTGTGATTCTTTTTTTTTTCTTATTTCTCAGTCTTGTGGTTTTTACCCAAAATGGAAAAAATGAATACTTATTCTCTAGTGCTTTCTCAACCCCCAAAAAAAAAAAAAAAAAAAGTTTCCATACAATCTGGGTTGCCAGATTGTGACTCACAAACTGGGATGCTATTCATCTCGAATCGTACCGCACCGTCCGGAATTTAGGGTGGAAATGTATTTTATTATACACTGAACAGTGTGTGTCCGGATCACAGAATACACACAGAGTGTTACATCTGGCAGCTCTGATTGTGTGTATGATTTTAGCTGGTGTAAGCATAAGCACAAGCACAAGCACACACACACACAGACACACACACAACCCCAGAACTGCTGAACAAAACATTTTCGCCAGGGTTAACCAGGGTATCAAAAGAGAATGTTCCTATTTTATTTATTTGTTTGTTTGTTTGTTTATTTATCAGATCTGACAGCTGCATGCCAATGACTAGAGAGCCGGAAACAGACACTCCCTCAAGTTTCAAGCTGATTTCTCTCTCTCACACACACACACACACACACACACACACACACACACACACACACAC
>JAAIIK010000092.1:224747-235351 GCA_014706435.1 Silurus glanis | reverse complement strand
CACACACACACACACACACACACACACACACACACACACACACACACACTGATCAACATTCATCTTCAAAGAAAGGGACTTACCACAGATCTCCTGGATGCCTGATGGAGAAGGGCTGTGACCCAATACCCTTCCCACATACCCTCAGTCTTAGTGTACACACTGTTTATTATTCAACAGGTTCTCCTTTATAGTATAGCACACAAGGGCTGTGTCTTCTCCTCCTTCCTCTGTTTCTTCTGTTCCTTCTTCTTCCGCTCTCGTCAATTTTTACTCTGCAACAAATCTTCACTTCGCAACCGAGGATGCTATAAATAGAAAAAAAGACAGCACGGTCTCGTCGGCAGGACGCTCCGACTTTGTGTCCCCCCTTTTTTTGTTGTTGTTGTTGTCGGCGATGTAACTGAAGTGTTTCCGCTTTGGGTCCTTTCTACATCCTGTGAATGCTACGCTACAGTGTATGTACTACAGTCTACAAGCTATACAAGCTCTCTTCTGTTCCTGATGTGCCAGATGTTGCAGCCTTTTTTTTTTCTTCCCCGCTGGAGAAAGTGGTTTATTCCGTCACGCCGAGTGCGCGTGTGTGTGCGTGTGTGTGTGTGTGTGTGTGTGTGTGTGTGTGCGCGTGTGTGTTTATATCTTACTGGACACTCTCACTCATATGTCTGGTGGATGACTGGATTCCACGTTTGAAGCGTTCCTTTGACATTCTATACAGATGTTGAGGGGGGGGGGGAACGGGGGTTTAGGTGGTCGATGACTAGGAAAGATGGAATCTCAATGAAATTATAGGAAGTATTATTATTATTATTATTATATTATTGTATTATTATATTAATTATAGGAAGTATTATTATTATTATTATTTTTATTATTATTATTATTAATATTATTATATATTATTGTATTATTAGGAAGTCTTTACATTTAATTGTCCCCAATAATGGAGTAAGCTGTGAGATTCCAGTAGTAATAAACCCAAAGGGGGCCCAAAAAATTCCCAACTCCAGCGGTTCCCTAACAGTTTTTTTTTCCACCATAGACCTGGTTCATGCAAATCAAAACACAGGTGTCAGTGGGTGGGTGACTGTGCCTGTTGGGGTCATGCGCATAACTCAACACAATCACGTGCGTATTATATTACTATTAAACATTTAGGATTTCATTGTTCGTTTAATTGTTACATACTAGGGGTACACAAAATTCACGGGTCGGTACGTATCTCGGTTTTTAGGTCACGGTTCGGTTCAATTTTCGATACAGTTATAGGTGGAAGAAACACAAAATCGATTTTTTATTATTATTATTATAATTAACGCAGCTTGTTGTTGTTAACATTTGTGAACAGCAACAGTTTACATTTTAAAAACTATTTTTAATTAAATGCCTGCTTGGTTAAATAATATATTATGAAGATAAAATAGAATAAATATAATTAATGCAATACTTTTTTTTTTTTTTTTTAAATTGCTTAAATTGAATAATTTAACATTTAATATTTAATTTTCTTTGGATATGATCTACTTAAGTTCTACTTTTAACTGTTTAACTGTTCTACTTATTTCAGCATACTTTAACAAATGTCTTCATTTCTTCCATCTTTTATTCATTCACTCCCTCGATATGTGGAATTGTCAGGATTATCTTCTTTTAAAAGAAATTCTTAAAGCTTGACATAAAACGCTTAGCATAAATTGCTAGCATTAGCCATTTAGCACTTCCTGGTTTGGCGTTTTCATGCATGTACAAAATAAATCACATTTCCAGTATGAAGTGAGTAGCCATAATGAGTTTCATTTTTTTATAGCCCTGACATTGTTGTGTATGTTTAATAATAAATGCCATCGGGAGCCGTCGGGAATCACTAACCGCACCATTCTCATCAACGGAAAAGAAGTGGATTGGGACAGTGAGACAGGAAGCACACTGAGAAACGGCCTGGTGGTGTCGGAAGATGCTCAGAAGTTCAATTATCGCGTCGTTCATCTGAGGTCGTATTTTCCTGATTGTACGACTCGATGAAAACCAGATGGGTTTTTTTTTATTATTATATCCTGATACATAAAATCATAGAAATCAAAAAGGGTGTATTTTTATTGATATATAAATTTGTGTTTTTGTTCCAAAAGTCCAATCAAAAGAACCTGAAAATGCCAGTTGGATTGAACAGTGGAACAGTGAAGATTCCTGTAGCATTGGCAAAGGTGAATCTTGTGGACCTTCAATTGGAGAGTTTATACAGAAAGGTCAAAACAAAGAATTATAAATTATGAAAATAGATGAACAACTAAGAAATGAATGAACAGTTGTACAGTACAGTAAAAGTGTGATTTCTGTTTGGTCTCTTGTAATCAATATAAATGAAATATACAATCAAATAAATCAATTTGTGCTGCTGAAATTCATAGATGCCAAACAAAAGGTAGTCAAATTTTGTCTCTGTGATTCAAACCATATTTTATATCAAGAAATCCTGAAACTGTGCACCATCACACTGACAAAAATAATAATAATAATAGTAATAATAATAATGATAATGACAAAGGGACTTTTCATTCTGATGGGAATGACATGTTCATTTAGACAAATACTTACTTTTGAGTAGAGATGAACTTTAGGATTTTGAGAAAAGTTCAGGCTTTTGCAAGAAATCCAATGTTTAGTGCTGTTTGTACAAAGGGTATTGTGTATTTACTGGTTTGCAAATAGTAAGGATGATTCCAGAAATGCTCCAAAGCTGCTGAGAAAAACACTAATAGAAATTTGATGAGGACTGGTTTAACCATTTTGCATTCAACGAATGCGATAAACTGATGCTGTGATGTTTTGGGGGTTTAAAACTCTTCAGGTGAAACCAGTATAATATATTTTGGATCGACATGAACATAAACAACTGATAATGTAGGAAACAGGAGACGTACACAATCGATTAAATGGATGTACAAAAGCGTTCGCAATTTGATCGGAGCAAGAAAGGTTTTTTATGATGAGCAAAACTAAATGACGTGGAGGTCGAACAAGGAGTTTTGAGAAGTTCGTTTCTGATCTGAGAAACGCTCAGTAAAAAGTAGCCACTATTACTACCTGTTTATTACTACAAAATAATTTCTTTTTTTTTTTTTTAAACTAATGAATGTATTCAGGCTAAACATCCACCATATAGAACACAAGCAGAGAAAAGATGATCATGTGATCAGGAATGTGTCTGTTCTCAGTCATGTTTACATCACAGACTCCCTCTGTCTCATCCACGTGAACGGTTAACATGGATGAGACAGAGGGAGTCTGTGATGTAAACAGCATGCGACACCATGATGTCACTGAGGTGGCTACATCGTGTAATATGTGTGTGTGTGTGTGTGTGTGTGTGTGTGTGTGTGTGTGTGTGTTATCTGAGGTTAAGGTTTGGGCTAAATGGAAGTGTGACGTTGGTGGCAAAGGAAAGTCCTCACAATGATAGTAATGCAGTGATGTGTGTGTGTGTTATGACGTCACTATGTAGCAAGCCGTTAGATACATAGATTGTTGTATATCTTATTTTTGACACGTTTTTAACCTTTTTTTTAGCATGGTGTCGCATGCTGATTCTCCTTCTTCTTCTTCTTCTTCATGCTGATTAAGAAAGAAAAAAAGAAAGTAAATGTTTGACGCGTCTTTATTGTGAAACGTACACGCCGGGTGCTGGTTAGGGACGGCTGAATACCAAATAAACACGTAGTGCACTAGGTAGGAGGTACCAGTCGTACGAGTCATACTCTAGTTAGTGCACACATTGAGGCGGATACACGTTGTATTGCGATTATCCTTTGCTCAGTGGTCGCTTCATGTAACAGACGTAAAACTGACGCAAAGAGCGTAACGCTTTACGGCAGCCGGTTGCTGCTATGGTGCTCATGTGAATTGTCCTTGTGGATGTGCAGCACATATAGTGTGTTTTGGGTAAAGCTCATATCACGTAATTAAGTCATTTCTTTTAATGTTTATACGTTTGGACTGTGGATTATGAATGTTTTATGGTGTATTATGTGAAATATATTTAAGTTTTTTGTAGTTAAATTGGATGCGAGCACATGAGAAGCAGCAATCCATCTTCAGTAGTAGTACTTTTTTAATATTTTTGGAATAAATTAATGTTTTAGAGACATTATGAAGTGCATTTTATACTAATTTGGAGATCTTTTGGGAGATCAAGCAATTACATTGACTCTTTTTTTGTTTTACTGGAGTGCATTATGTTTGGGAGCTGCCAGGTCTGTTTACGTCATACTGAATTTTGCATTGATTTGACATCATCCTTAGGCACACCCCAGCACCAAAAACGAGGCGATGGCGTCTCCTTTTCTGAAGTTCTCAGTGCTGGTGCAGAAATATCGGACGCCTCTTTTCGTTGCCGGCTGCAGCGTCGTCTTCGCGGCCGACATTTTCTACCACGTCTTCCCAGAGACCACGTACCGAAAGCTCTATCAGGCATGGAGCAAAGGAGCGCCAACAACTTTGTCGAAGAAGCTGGAGGACGTGTTTGTGCAGGTGCTGAAAGACTCGGCGGTCGGTTCTCCTGGCAGCTACACGGCTTTCGCCGCGTACGGTTTCCATCCGGTCGGCGCAGGGATTCCGTGGCTTCCCTCGGGAGCGCATATCGGCATCCCGTCCAACTTCAACAGCACCCCGGACGAGCCGTCGGGAATCACTAACCGCACCATTCTCATCAACGGGAAAGAAGTGGATTGGGACGGTGAGACAGGAAGCACACTGAGACACGCCCTGGTGGTCTCGGAAGATGCTCAGAAGTTCGCCGTGGCACGCGAGGTGGCTCGGTTAAAGTGTGCCAGCCCTATCTTGCATGCTGCTGTGGCTCCAACCTGCTTGGCTGGAGCCTGGATCTACAGCGTGGCTCTCAAGCAAATCTTCGGGCTTTTCGCCCGATCTGTTTTCCTCAGAGCCGGGGTTAACGCGCTCGCTCTGGGTCTGGGAGCTGTATCTTACTTTTTGGCTTCTGACACTGTAAATCAGCGGCTGGAGTTTTATTCAGACCGGCGCGCTGCCAGCCTGTCCAAGAGCTACGCGAATGGCGGGGTTGAGTTCTATGAGAAGATTCTGCTCAGGAATCAGACCCTGCGTTTGCTGATGGGGCCCAAAGGAGCGGAGATGTACACACCGAGTGGCAATCTGTTTCCCGCCAGCCTGATGAGCATGAAACATGCGCCGTACACGGCGAGGCGCGACCGAATTCTCGGTCTCCTGAAAGACGGGAAAGAATAAATGGTGAATTGGGGGAAAAAAAAGACTGCATTTATAAGGACTTGATTTATACATGTTGAAAAGAAGGCTGTTAAGCTCAAATATACTGTATGTCCTGTCCATCGAAAAAAGTTTTCAAAGTAGCTGTGGTGGAAGAAATCCAGGGAAAAGCTTTCAGGGTTTTCTTGTAGAAAAACATTGAGCGGCAATAAAGATTTCCTCACACGGTTTTTCCGTCTTGGCTTCATTTTTGTAAAATTAATAATAATCTATAATTGTGTTGTTTTTTTTTAATTATGTCCTGATACATAAAATCATAGAAAGTATATTTTTATGTAAATCAAAGTATATTGATATGTAAATCAAAGAGGGTGTATTTTTATTGATATATAAATTTGTGTTTTTGTTCCAAAAGTCCAATCAAAGGACCTGAAAATGCCAGTTGGATTGAAGAGTGAAACAGTGAAGATTCCTGTAGCATTTGCTGGATTGTAGAGGAGAAAAACGCCCATGTTTGTGATGAGAGGTGTCGTTGATTACGCTTCTAACGCTCCGTACGCAGTGTTTGCGATGGCAGACTTTGACGGTGACTGGGCATCATTTTGGGCAATGTACAAATCAAATGTTATTTGTCACATACATATAGAATTTAAGGATTAAAAAAAATTCTCCCATTAGGGGTCACCACAGCGGATCATCCGTCTCCATACCCCCCTGTCCTCTACATCTGCCTCTGTCACACCAACTACCTGCATGTCTTCCCTCACCACATCCATAAACCTCCTCCTTGGCCTTCCTCTTTTCTTCCTTCCTGGTAGCTGTAATCAATATAAATCAAATATGCAATCAAATAAATCAATTTGTGCTGCTGAAATTCGTAGATGCCAAACAGAAGGAAGTCAAATTTTGTCTCTGTGATCCAAACCATATTTCATATCAAGAAATTCTGAAAACGTGCACTTACCGTAATTTCCGGACTATAAAGTGCACCCATATATAAGCCGCACCCACTGAATTTGACAAAGATTTTTATTTTGAACATAAATAAGCCGCACCTGTCTATAAGCCGCAGGTGTCTACACTGAAACTAATGAACTTTACACAGGCTTTAACGAAAGACAGTGTCTGTAACACGGTGTAACGGGTGAAATATGTTGTGGCTCCTTTAAGAGCAGAGCGGCATTTTGGGAATAGCCTGGCACCGCATTTTTCCGGTATTACTGCATGTGTGCAAGACAAGGAATATGTCCTTATTATTTTCTGATGCTCATTTCTAAGTTTCTTTGACTAACCCGTAACGCTGTTGCCAAGAAAAATAAAAAAGCACGAGTTTTGGAAACCTGTCTGTGCTTATATGATTTCTGTTGCAACTGGAGTTAGCGAGCTCTCCCTTCACCCAGACTCAACGCGTTACAACGGCTTGTATCTAAACAGTAGCCTACCAAGTAAGTCATTGTTCACTGTCTTCCTCCTTCCTTTCACAACTATTTCACTCGAGAGTTTTTCTTTTGGCATCGTCGTGCGAAGTTTTTTCTCCCGAAGCCGTGCAGCTCAGAACACAGGTGAGGTGCGTTTTTTCGTTTCCGTTCGGAAATTTCATTGGTCTAATGTTATGTCGCTCAGTTTTTTGGCTTGAAGTTTGTGAAACCGGGAAAAACCCAGGAAAAATCCATAAATTAGCCGCTTCGTTGTTTAAGCGGGTTCAAAACGTGGGAAAAGAGTAGCGGCTTATAGTCCGAAAAATACGGTACTTTTGAGAGATAAACTAAGGATTTTGAGAAAAGTTCAGGCTTTTGCAAGAAATCCAATGTTTAGTGCTGTTTGTACAAAGGGTTTTGTGTATTTACTGGTTTGCAAATAGTAAGGATGATTCCAGAAATGCTCCAAAGCAGCTGAGAAAAACACTAATAGAAATTTGATGAGGACTGGTTTAACCATTTTGCATTCAACGAATGCGATAAACTGATGCTGTGATGTTTTGGGGGTTTAAAACTCTTCAGGTGAAACCAGTATAATATATTTTCGATCGACATGAACATAAACAACTGATAATGTAGGAAACAGCAGACGTACACAATCGATTAAATGGATGTACAAAAGCGTTCAACTGAACTCCATGTCGAACAAGGAGTTTTGAGAAGTTCGTTTCTGATCTCAGAAACGCTCAAAAAAAAGTAGCCACTATTACTACCTGTTTATTAATACAAAAGAATTTCTTTCTTTTTTTAAACTAATGAATGTATTCAGGCTGAACATCCACCATATAGAACACAAGCAGAGAAAAGATGATCATGTGATCAGGAATGTGTCTGTTCTCAGTCATGTTTACCTCACAGACTCCCTCTGTCTCATCCACGTTAACCCCAGACTTCTTGTTCTCTTCTGCCTGCTTGCTGTTAGCTTCATAAACTAGCCTACGTCTGTGGTGTGTGTGTGTGATAGAGCCAGGAAATGATACACCAGTGGTAGATTGAAAAAACCAAGACAAAAAATAGATTTGATGAGCTGAAAACCGCATGCGATGAGAGGAAACTCTACCGATCACGTCACCAAATAGACCATTATACCACGATAATATCGTTAGAACTAAAGTAACGAGTCTGGTTTGAAAATGTGAGAAGTAGAAAGTATATTTGTGTGAAAAATCCGAAATTTGAGATGAACAGACTTAAAAATAGATAGGCAGAAAATGTTCTTATTTGAATAGCCTTCACGGATTTCACTGAAACATGGTCCAGGAATAGAGCTGAATAATTAACAGTTCTCTTGTTAGTACTTGGTGTCATGTTGATCACATGCTCAGTTAGGACATTTCTTAAAAAAAAAGAGAAGGAGCTGTTATTAGCTGTTTATTTAGCTGTTGTGTGCAAAAGCATAGCACGCGATTAAAGATTCTTTCACGTACTTAAGGTTGGATCACTGTTATATCTATTTATGAAGCTGGTGTTGGATCTGTGATGATCGCAAATGTTGTCGCTTTTTTATGAGTTGCTCAGGAGCTCCTGGTTCCGTAATCTCAAATGACTGTAAAAAGGACATTACTCATAATCTTACGTTCCAGTGTTCTGTATTGTTTTAAAGACTATAATCACACTCTTGATGTCTCCCCAAATGAGGATGGGTTCTTGTTTTGAGTCTGGTTCCCCTCAAGGTTTCTTCCTCATAACATCTAAGGGAGTCATCACAGTCACCACGGCTGCTCGTCAGGGATAAATGCACATCGTTCACCTGTAAAGCTGGATTGAGACAATGTCTGTTGTGGAAAGCGCCATAGAAATCAACTTGACTATTTTTAGCCATTTCAGTACTTCAGGATTTTGTCTAAAGCGCCCTCTCTGATTTTTAATGGCACTCTAGAGATTGGTGATTTATATAGAAAAAGCTTTGAGTGTCTAATCATATCCTCATGAAGCCCCGGTGTTGCTGTAGGTGTTCAATCTGAGCAGAAGTGATCCTATGAACACAGAGCCCTCAGGCATTACAGCACAGTGTGTATACACACATACTGTCTACACACTTCAGTGTTGGGAATCTAGGTCTTTGGGAGGTGGGAGGAAACTGGAGAACCTACAGGAAATCACATGGACATGAGGATAACGTGAAATAACACATGGTAAACTCGAGTGGTTTGGATTTTGGTTTTCGTTCTTAAGAAGGAAAGCGAAATTTAAATGTGAAAGGCATATTGCAAACTGATCATATGGATTCTTAGGGAATAAGTAACATTTTTGGAAATACCCCCCCTTCAGATATAGAGATATTCACTTTGAAGTAGCTTCCTGTGTTCCTGTTTTTCTCCTTCTCTTCTTCTGTATGTGCAACATGAGGTTATTATACAAAAAAAATACATGCGTACTGTACGGTGCTGTACGAATATCTCCTCGGAAAGAATCGGAATGGCATTTTTTTGGTTACTTGAAAAAAAACACATTGATACATTTGCTAGAACATAACGCAACGTGGAAGCTGATCGATTCGAATTCTGATCACTCATGTCAAATCCAAATATCTTCAGTGGATAGCAAAGGAAATGAACTGGACTGTTCCAATAATTTTGACAGAGATTGTAGGTGAACATAAAGGTAACCTGAGTAAAGACAAAATGCTTGGAAATCATGAATGAACTGTGATATAGCACATTTTTGGAAAGCTAAAAGCATTTGTGGAACCGAAGTTACTCTACAAGCACAACGCCGAGTCATCCAGGAGTTCCTAAACAACCCAGAACAACGTTACAAGCCTCAGTTACCTCAGTCAATCGTCTTCTTCTTTCAGCTGCTTCCATTAGGGGGCGCCACAGCGGATCATCCATCTCCATACTACTCTGTCCTCAACATCTGCCTCTTTCAACCCAACTACCTGCATGTCTTCCCTCATCACATCCATAAACCTCCTCCTTGGTCTTACTCTTTTCCTCCTTCCTTGTGGCTCCATCCTCAGCATTCTCCTACTGATATACCCCATGTCCCTCCTCTGCACATGTCCAAACCATCTCAATCTCGCCTCCCTCACCTTGTCTCCAAAACGTCCTACATGCGCCTGTCCCTCTAATAAACTCGTTTCTAATCCTGTCCATCGTCGTCACTCCAAACAAAAACCTCAACATCTTCAGCTCTGCTACCTCCAGCTCCGCCTCCTGTCTTTTACTCAATGCCACTGCCTCTAAACCATACAACATCTCAGGTCTCACCACAGTCCTATAAACTTTCCCTTTCACTCTCACAGATACTCTTCTATTACAAATCACTCCTGCTATCACTCTTCTCCACACATTCCACCCTGCCTGCACTCTTTTCTTCACTTCTCTAACACACTCTCATTATCTCAGTTAAGATCAGTGTTCATGATTCAACAATAAGAAAGAGACTGAGCAAAAATGGCATCCATGGGAGAGTTCCAAGGCAAAGGTCCCCAAGACTATTGGCCGAATATTCTGTGGACTGAATATTCTGTGGATTTTTTGGAAGGTGTTCGTCCTGTTACATCTGGCATAAAAATAAAACAACATTTCATAAAAAAAAATAAATAAATAAATAAAACTTTATGCTAACAGTGAAACATGGTGGTGGTAGTGTGATGGTCTGCGTTGCAGCTTCAAGACCTGGACGCCTAACAATAATTGATGGGACCATTAATTTCTGAGCTCCTGTAGCTGAGGAAGTTAATGCTGTTAATGTTTGACAGGTCAGGAGGGTTTTGGCAGCAAAACGGGGACCGAAACAATATTAGGCAGGTGGTCATAATGTTATGCCTGATATGTATGTATGTATGTATGTATGAATGTATGGATAGATAGATAGATAGATAGATAGATAGATAGATAGATAGATAGATAGATAGATAGATAGATAGATAGATAGATAGAT
>JAAIIK010000092.1:185860-204263 GCA_014706435.1 Silurus glanis | reverse complement strand
TATATATATATATATATATATATATATATATAATGTGTGTATATGTGTGTGTGTGTGGCTTCTGGGAGGGATTCTGTCCCAGGGCTTGAAGTCAGCAAAGGTCACTGGTTACTTCTGCACTCAAACAGATGCTGTTTCTTTTTTCGTAACTATCTGTGAAGTGTAACTCGAACCCTGCGCCAGTATGCCACGGGAAAACGCACGAGGCAAAGAATGGCGCAGGACCGAAAAGCAAAGAAATCAGTGTTAATTCAGTCAAAGGACCTCGGAGTCTTGCGTGTCTGCAGCCAGCTGGAGGAAAGATTTCATTTATATGTATTGGGAATCGTGTGTGTGTGTTGGTAGGGGTGTGTCTTCTTTATGTGGGGAGGGGGGGCGGGGGGGGTTGGGGGGGGGGACGTGACTGGAATAGGAATGAACCAAAAGAAAAAAAGGAAAACAGGTCCGATATAAAACGAGTGAGAAAATCTGCGAGGTTTCTTGACCCTGCAGGAGAGCAGCGTGAGCTTGTTTTTTTTGCTGTAATTGCAGGCCAAACACTTCCTGCTGCCTCCCTTGGCAAGTTTTGCAGCGTATTTTCAGGCCGAGAACCAAAATAACTCGCCTCCTTTTATTTCACTCTCTCTTCGTCACTGTTTATTTATCGCGAATGACGAGACCGAAAGAGACTCTCGTAAAAGCTGGTTTAACAAGTAACCAATGAGCGTTTCACGTCTGGTAAGGAAAAGGACACGACGTTGCGCGTGAAAATATCGGCGCCCACGTGTCATGTGTCCTCAGGTGTTTTGTAACTTGAGACACGAGAAAGTTACAACCCCCAACAAACCCCCCCCCAAGAGGGCCCAAGAGTGCCAGCTTGGCGATAGCGGGGCTTGAACCCCCGACCTTCCGATCAGTAACCCAGCACTTTCATGTTTCTCCACAGATATTCAATAGGGTTTTGGCTGGACCACTTGGGGACATTCACAGAAATGTCCCTAAGCCACTCCTGTGTTGTCTTAGCTGTGTGATTAGGGTTGTTATCATGTAGGAAGGTGAACATTCAGCCTGAGGTCCTGGGCACTGTGGAACAGGTTTTTTTTTTTATTGAGAATATGTCTGTACATTGCTCCATTCAGCTTTCCATCAACCCTGACCAGTCTCCTAGTCCCTGCTACAGAAAAAACAAACAACACAGCATGATACTTCCACCACCATGCTTCAGTGCTGGGATGGGTTTGGACAGGTGATGAGTGGTGCCTGATTTCCTCCAGACATTTTTTGGGCCAAACAGATTAATCTTGGACTTATCAGAGAATCTTGTTCAACACTGTCCTTCAAGTGCATGTTGCCGAAGTCCAAGGAGGCTTCCATGGGTTTTTGCACTGAGGAAAGACCATCATGCTCACTTAATCTTGTGAACAGGTGTCCACAAACTCGAATGTCTAGCTTATGAGGATCTTTTGGTCTACTTCACTTGCAAGGCAGGAATAGTTCACTTGAGGAAAGAGACTTTTTAATGGCGTGTGTTACAGACGAAAAATTAGTGTCAAAGCGTATAGATTTATCCATTTGCCGTTATGGGCTCTGTTCCTTTCAGGAAGACTTTACACTAAATTTTAGAGGAGCTTGATCATCTTAAAGGTGTTCAGTGGGTTTGAGGTCGGGGCTCTTTGCAGGACGCTTAGGTTCTTCCATTGCAACATGCTTCATGGGGCTCACTAAGTACGAGTGCATTGTCTTGCTGGAACAGGCTTGCTGGAGCCATGTAGTGTATACAATCTGTAACAAATGGAGAGAAGAATAGGGTTCTTTATGATGCACACCCCTGAGATCCTAGTTCTGTTCCATGCTGTTTTGAAATGCTGCACTGGTTGACAAGCCACATTTTATGGGTTCCTGTGCCACTTATTCCTGAAATCCTCGGCTCTAATTTCAGGTTTTTCACTTCCACACTCCTCTTTGGCCTCGGTTTGACCTCAGACAGGCTTTACAGTAGAACCGATTATACAGCAACCCATGAGCCATTCAGTTTCGCTTCAGGAAAACGAACACCATGACAGAACAGTGTCCGTTCGTATTGAGTGAACGATGGCAGCCAGTGGGGCTATGGGAAACGTTTCATTTGGTTACGTCGTGTAAAAGTCGGCGGCCATGTTTATACACAAAACGTACCAGGGTTATCCAGCAAAATCTCGAAGTCTATTGATAACTATTACATGCGCCAACTTTTTAGTAGCATTTGTGTAAAAAGCTTAGCTATCTTTGCAGAAAGCTACAACCAGTCCT
Organism: Silurus glanis; assembly: GCA_014706435.1. NCBI lineage: Eukaryota > Metazoa > Chordata > Actinopteri > Siluriformes > Siluridae > Silurus > Silurus glanis. Next base: position 201,995 of record JAAIIK010000092.1, on the reverse strand, counting down.
TTTGATGACGAGGGCCGAAGGAAAAGTTGACCCATTGCCAAACTCCGCTGCTTTAGAGTAACCTGCGCTTCAGTCCGGTGTAGTTTGGACCGGGTCGGATTATGGGATCGAGTCCTCTTGGCTGTCAGAGTGGTTTCATGGCTTGGAGATGAGTTTGCGTTGGCTCTCTAAATAAAACAGGTAAGCTCATTAGGAGATTAGCATAATGTTTGATGATCATTCTTTGGGGCCGAGAGATAGCAGGTTCGACTCAGGGCGAAAAGCGACAGCTCAGTCGGATTTTGTAGAACGCTGACAGGCGACGTTAAGATCAGACTAGAAGACTTTTCCGCGATCCATCATGTGTGCGGGGTGTAAAGGTTTCATGACAAGCTGCTAAAAAGAAGTTAACTATATGGACATTTATTTGAACATCCCATAATAACATAGCATTGTGGTCAGGGCTCTATAGCAGGCCACTCAAGATCTTCCACTCCAAACCCATACAAAGCATACACTATATTTCCAAAAGTATTGGGTCACCTGCCCTTTCCTGCTATATAAACTGTTACCACAAATCTGGAGGCACTCAACTGTCTTTAGATGGCGCTATAATAAAATTTTGCAGTCACTTGAACTTGTTCCTGTTCCAGCATAGTGATTCCCCCCTGTGCACAAATGAGCTCCTTGAAGATCTGGTTTACATGCTTTGGAGAGGAAGATCTTGCTGCTATAGAGCTCTGATCTCATCCCTACTGAACACCTTTGGGCTGACTGCACCCCAGGTCTCCTCACCTACATCAGTACCTGCCTTTCATAACACCCTTGTGGCTGATGAACACAAATATCCATAAACACACTCAAAGATCTAGTGGAACATCTTCCCAGAAGATTGGAGAGAATTATAAGAACAAATTAGGACTAAACGTGGAATGCAATGTTTAAAAATCACATACTGTACTTATGACCAGTTGACCCAATACTTTTGGAAATATAGTGTATCTTCATAGAACTGGCTTTGTGCACATTGTCATGCTAGATCAAGTAAATGGGAAAAGTTCATGCTTCATCCAGAAACATAATAGGACCCTTTCCTATCACACCACGTCCTATACAATTATGTGCCTCCAACTTTGTGGTATCCAGTGTCCCAATACTTTTGTCTGTATAGTCGATGGCCAGCTCTGGACAGAACTAGTGTGTTCTGGAAATAAATCATGGTCTTGAAAGTGCTCACTGCGACTAACGATTTTCTTCCTGTTTAATTCGTATCTGAAGCGACTTTCTTCAGTAGATTCTGCACCAAATGCAGCCAGAGGCTATAAAAACGTCAGCGAGTCGGAGTTGTTTGTGCGGACGTGGAACACACGTGCATGTGTATCCGTGTCCCCACTCACCTGAGACGAAGAAACACCCAAGCCGCCTGAAAACACACACACTGTTTATATTCGCCGCACTCGTGCTGTTTACGGAGAGAGAAAAGTCTCCGTAAATCCTCCCGAAATAAAATTTTCCCTCAAAACAAATAACGACCATAGTCCCATTCCAGGCTTCCCATGTGGCACCTGGCCAAACCAGTAAGCCTTTAAAGCCTTAATGTTTATTAATTATTATTCAGAATTATTCATCTTGTTCATACCAGGGGTCAACATTTTGGTTACATTTAGTTTTTTTTTTTTTTTATAATTAATAATAAATGTATAAAAATGAACGCGTTGGGATCAGAAAGTTTCGAGACGAGCTCTGTTTTTACTAGAAAGTTACTAACAAGTCTTTTGGCCCAATGACTTATGAAGGTCGGTGCTCCCTGCGACTGTGGGTGCAGCCTTTGTGCCGTTATCTTTTGGCTCGTCACAAGACTAGACTCGAAACGTTTTGATACCACCTCGTCCATATAAAACCGTCTATCATGGTACCATAATGTGGGTATTTCGGGAATTCCGTTTTAGGAAAATGGCGATACAACACTTCCCACTTTGATTCCGAAGCGGATTTGTTCCTCATTTTCAGCATTCCAGCTCGTCCCGAAGGTGTTCGGTGATTTCTTTTTGTTTAGCATGACCGAATAGGCCAAACGGCAAAAGTATCAACACATGGACATTCTAAAACACTCAGCATATTAGAGAGTCGATCGCCGAGTGGTATAGTGATGTCATGCGACCCCACAGATAATTGTTAATGTAAATCCCGTTCTAAGCTGCCACACTTTGCTCAAAGACCACAAGAAAGCTTGTCAGCCGGACTATTCCATCGGTAGAGGGGTGAGAAGATTGACCGCAAGAACATCAGCGATCTTCCTCAGGCCCACGTGCAAGCTCGAGGCTCAGCTTCACATCTCATTCGCGGTTCCTATCGATCCAGCGGGCTGAGGTTAAATCACAAAGAGCTCCGGTTAGTACTCCCAGGTTGCAGCTCCTGTTACGTGCTGCTGTGCTTAAGCCTTTTTTTTTATGGCCTTGTTTCTCCAAGGACTCGTCATCTGGCTAATGAAAAGCATAGGACGAGTTTACAGGCTATCGATCGCCTTGTTGGGTTCTTGTTCATCTATAGTGTGTGTGTGTGGTGAGCTGATCCAACACTTGTAAGAGTTATAGCATATGGAAAATTGAATTACTGTACCGCTCAGGGTCATGGCATCATCTTACACATTAAACTACACATTTCAATTGTTTTTCTTTTTTCTTTTTTCTAGGCTTTAGTTCCCTGTTGGGAAAAAAAAACATCTTGCAAGTTTGTAATTGACAAATTTTCCCACTGTCTAAATAAACTACAGTAATCCCCCGTTTATTGCGACGGTTACGCTCCAAAACCACCCGCGATAAACAGACGCCACCCCGAAAATGCTATTTTATGTATACAGTACTGTACTGTATTAACTTAATTTTACAATGTTTATTTTCTTATTAATACATTTCAACATAAAACTCTATAAAAACAATTCGCTATAAGTGTTTTTATTTTATTTTATTTTTTATTTTTTGGTCTATCGTGCTATCCGCAAGAGACCAGGGAAATCTGCGAAACAAATTCGCTACGTGGCAAATGCAATTCCACGATAAACCAGAGGTGGTGCTAGATTTGAACCGCGGTAAAGCGGTGGATTACTGTAATTCTGTATTGCATCATATATCAATGGGAATGTACAGCGCCTGTGAAATGTTTTTTGTTTTTATGCAATGACCTAGGTAATATGATGCTATGAAGATTTACTCTGACCAAACAAATATGTAAACGTACAACAACAAAAAAAAATCCTCCCTTAGCATGAAGAACAGCTTTACACACTTTCAGTATTCAGGCAGTTTGTTTCTCTCAACATTCAGCCGAAATGCCATGGATCTTGTTAAATTTCCGACTAGTTGGTTATTTCTTTCCGATCTTGTGATCCAGATAATTCCAGAGCAGTTCAGTAGGATTTGGAGATAGTTACCTGAGCAGGTCATTCCATGATAACACTATAGCCGACTGTTTGTTTTCCAAAATTGTCTTGTCCTATGTTGACGTTGGTTATTGTTAGCTGCAGTTCAGGCGGAATTGCATGGTGTCGAAGTATGGAATGGTAGTCATGTTGGTTCAGCATTCCTTTCAAGAAGTCTCCAACCTTCCTTGCTCGAGAACAAACCGAAACCATTAAGTTTCCACCTCCACGTTTGAGGCAGTCTGCTAACAATCATCTTTTCTGTTCTCTTAATTGTTTTACATGTGTTATACTGTTAGAGACAAAAACGTCACATTTCTTCCACTCAGTCACTGTAAAACTTTTGTACATTGTGCCTTTTATTTGGTTCGGGCCGGTGTGGGTGCAGGTTTTCATTCCAACCAAGCGAGTCCTCCCCAAATTCTACCTGTTTAAATCTCATGACAGATCAGGTGTGGCCCGTAATCGGTTGGAATAAAAACCTGCACCCACTCTGGCCCTTCGTGAAAAAGATCGGACACCCCATATTTATTTAATTGCGTATAAACAAATGGTATATTTACCAAGGGTGCCAATATTAATAAAGGGCAATGCGACAACAGTGTCTGTCTGTATTTCTGAGAGCAGTTTCTAGGTCATGGGTTAAAGCACGTTTATCGTGACGGCGCTTGTGGTGGCAACGTGCAATATAAAGTATCACAACGTGTTTCCCAAGAGGATATTATGTATTATTTGAATGTCTCGTTTCAATGCCTATATCCCAAAGGGTATAGGTTCGAGCGATATAAATTGCACAGCAATCAAGCAGCTTTTTAGTTTTGGGGAAATGCGAGAAAAGCGGAAGTAGTCCTTCGGCAGAACTCGATATTGAATCACCAACCCAGCTGAAGTGCTGCCATTTACTAAAGGCAGCTACGATATAATATGCAAAGCTCCGTTATGGTTAGCGATGTTCCCACAGTGTCCAAATTAGTTTTTATTCCTGCCCCTGAACCGCCTCTCTGAGAGTATATTACCAGCTCGTGTTTGCTAAACGTGGCGCCGCGTCTTGATGTTGCTGCCTCAAAGCTTCAGGTCAATCCTGGGCTCATGTTACTGCCAGTGTGGAGTTTTGCATATTCTCTCTGGGTTTCCTTCGTGTTCTTCGGTTTCCTCCCATCTTCTCAAAACACATTATAGGTGGACCAATGACTGACTTGCCTCCAGGTGCCCCTAGTTTGTGAATGTAATTAGTGAATGGTAGCAGGTCTGTATTTACTGTGCTTTTGTATACCGTGTGTCTGATCTTCTCCATTGCCACGGCCACATGCACGAAAATTCTGGCCATATCTGAGAAATTAAATATATAACAAATTTTCCCTAACCTCGGTTAATTAAACGTTTTTTATTTATCAAGACCTAAATAACCAAAGTTAGGGGTTCTTGCTATCTTCTATAAACCAAGAACCTCGGGTGAGAGCAACACCTCAGTCAACCCTCGAAAATTCACAGGCACCAAACAGCAATTTGCGGATTATGTTAAAAATTCCTGGGAATCCGCAGCGGCACAGAATATTCAGGAACGTTAGGAATAACATTTTAAGCAACACTAAAAGACAATCGCAAAGAAGCAATGGTCGCTACTCATCAATCTGCAAACATTTTGACATTTCCAATGGTTCCAAGGATTGTTTATAAATCCTTCGAAAACCTTCAAGAAAGTTATACAGTTTTTTCAGCAGTAGAAACCCTAGAAACGTTTAGTTCAAACGTTCGATCATTTAATGCTCATGGGCGCCATAACAAAACCAAGAGCTACATCGTGCAACCTACCGACCCCTGGAAGCAGATTCAATGTTCAGCACCGGTTTGCCAAACGTGATTCATATTCAGAATATGTGAAATCATCCCCCCTCCAAAAAAATAAATAAATGACATCTAAAATCTATAATTTTGTGGGCATCTGGTTTCTAGGTTTGTAGAAGTTTGTAAGGATGTCCCAAATGTTAATATAGGCACTGATAAGCCTTGAATTGAAAGAGTGTGTGTTTTTTTCCCCCCTCTCTTTATGACTACATGCATTCCTTCATACACAGAATAACAGTATTGGGATTGAGTTCAGTGTGGAGCTGTAAGTAGGTCAGGGGAGCATGGGCCTCATTCTGATCCCACAGACTGCCATCGTTAATTGTGTCCCACCACACGGCGGATTAGAAGCGTTTTTGCGAGACGAGACGGGAACAGGGTGTCGGAGATGCGAGAGATTCGGACACGGACAGATAGCGGCACAGGAGGTCAATGCAAGATAAATACGGCTACCGGTATTGTTCTGCGCCATCGCCAATGGGAATATGTCGTCTCAGCTCTGAGTGGTGTCAGTCTATGTACACTTTTGTCCGAAAAAGTCTCTTAAATCCAGCGGAAGCAGTAACGGTGTACTCAATTTTTGCGGTTGAATAAGTCTTAAGAGCCTTTGTCTTTCCGCTCAAGCAGAAATATGGAAGGAGGAGATTTTAAGCAGAGCTCTGCTATCACTCGAGTACAGGAACAAGGTAGTTCATTCACTACTGCTGCTTTCTGATTGGTTAAAAAAAAAATCCCCAACAATATTCAGTAAGTTACAGTCACAAAAAAAGGAGATTAGGCAGCACCTCACAGCCCCAGGGTTCAATCCTGAGCTCCGGGTGTGTTTGGGCTTCTATCATGGTTCCTCCTACCTTTTTAGAAAACATGCCAAAAAAATTGCTGTTCTGTGCGTGTGCATGGTGCAACCACGCTGGACTGATGTCATATCCAGGGTGTATTCCCGAATCACGCCAAGCGTTCACGGGATTTGTTCCGGATGAATGAAACAAGTAGAACAAGGTTCACGGGATTACAAAAGAATTTAGTGTATAACAGTGGTGTGGGTTTTTTTTTTTTTTTTTTTTTTTAATCAGGTTGTCCCGCATGTTTATCTTCAGGTTATGGGAAATGATCGGTCGGATCGCCTGCTTGTGGAAACGTTTAGGGTCTTCTTTGTAAGTGAAAAGCTTCTAGTAATCTGTGATTGACTGATCGCTCTGGATAAATTTGGAGTATTTCTTTAGACACGGTACATCGTGACTTATGAGGTTATTCCCAGCAAGACTGAACGTGTGAGGAGTTATTTTTAAATTTTTCACGTTGCAATTTTGTTTCTGTTGCGTTTTAAGTCAAGACACAAGTGTTACCTTGTGAACGTGTTTACACTGGAGACTCTAGGGCTTTTGTGCCCGGTGTGTGGGCATGTCTGTGGAAAGGAAAAACCTTTATCTCTCATCGCTGTGTATTGTTTTACCGCTTAGTCGTGTTTAGTCTACAGTTTGACGCGGCTGCTGAATAAGTGTGTGCGAGTGTAACTATCTACCCATCCATCCATATAGCGCTAAACCTTATCCTGGAGAATATGAAATTGACTCGCTTCACATATTCTGATCTGTGTGCGCTTGTGTTGCAGACTCTGGCTGGAGCGTAATGAGCTCACGTTTCCGGTTGCCCGCTGGCAGATCCTACAATGTCCGGGCGTCGGAGCTGGCACGTGACAGGCAGCACATTGAAGTGCTCTGCAACATCATTTTGTTGGACAACACTGTGCAGCCTTTTAAGGTCAACGTAAGTACTTCTTTTTTTCTTCCTTGGAAATGTTGCACAGACACACAAAGAATTCCTGTTGCCCTCTCGTAGCCTTCTCTTTTGAATAGCCAAACTTTTCCGGTTACCAAGACAACCCTTACAAGCCCTTGTGCTTTCTGACTGGAGGACAGTCGTGGCCAAGTTGTGCTCAGAGTCGTGTTTTGTTCCTAACATTCTTGCTGAATGAGAAGTTTCCCTTGGGGGTGCCTGAATCGAGTACGTACTTGCAGCGCAGCAGTGGTCTCTGATCTAGAAACACTAAATCACGGTGCTGTCACAGGACACGCCGATTGTAACATCACTCTGTTTACTCTCATGACCAAGCAGGAGCAGAGTGGCGAGCGTTTGGCAACGTAAGCCTGCTTTTATTTCTTTTGAGAGGTAATCTAAAGGGTTATGAAAAACATTTTTTAGGAATTGAAAGAATTTCCACATTTGTTTGACAAATGCTTGCGTTTGCTTTGACGGGAACTTTTGAAGGCGACAGCACGAGTTGCTGAGTTGCCGCTGTTTCGGTTCGGTTTATTTTTTTTAAACTGAAACTTACATTTGCGATTTTTGCCGCCCACAAAAGTCCATATAATGCAATTGAGCTCTGACCTCAACCCTATTGAACACCTTTGGAACGAATTGGAATGCTGATTGCACCCCCAGGCCTCCCCAGAGAGGCGTGATTGCGATTGTTTGGTCATTTGCAGAGGATGGACTTGGTGTAAATCAGTAGAAGAATCCTGAGGATAGAGCCACTAGGAAAAGAGAAAGGCAAAGAAGGAGCTTTATGGATGTGGCGAGAGAAGACATGCAGGTGTTTGGTTCGAGTTGTGGAGACCCCTAACAGAAGCAGCCAAAAGAAGTAGTCTTAAACAAAAGTGTTAAACAACCCAGAATATGTTTATATTTTAGATCGTCTGAAGTAGCCAAATTGAGCTCTGATGACAGCTTGGCAAACTCCTGGCATTCTCATCAGAATCACGAAGTAGTCATCTGGAATGGTTTTCAATTCACTGGTATACCTTTCAGAAGTAAATGTGTGACATTTCTTGCCTTCTTAATGCGCTTTAGACCAGCAGTTGTCTTGTGCAGAGGAAGTGTAAGTACAGAGCCAGTAGCCTGTTTAGTGCTACTACAATTACTGTACAAATCCATATTGTAAAAACACTCCGTAGGTCATGCAGTCTGAAAATCCTTACGAAATTTAAATTTATTCTCCATGTACAGTCTCCAAAACCATCAAATGCTATGATGAGACAGGCTTTCATGGGAAACATTCCAGTAAAGAAAGATCAAGAGCTACCTCTGCTGCAGAGGATAAGTTTATTCGAATAGTTATATAAATGCTTCTCGGCGTTCAAGTGGCAGAAACATTTCAATGTCTACTGTTTAGAGTAGACTGCGCGAGTCAGGCCGTCATGGTCGAATTGCGGCAAAGAAACCATTGCTTCAGAAGAACAACAAGTAGAAGATGCTCGCTTGAGCCAAGAAACATAAGGCATAGACATTAGATCAGTGAAAACTATCCTTTGGGCTGAAGATTTTGAGATTTTTTTTTTTTTTAAACTGTTGTGACTTTGCTAAACGTAAAAAGGGTTTAACAGACAGTTCCTGAATGTGTGGTCTCCACTGTGAAGAAGTAGGAGGAGGCATGATTGTGTGGAGGTGCTTTGCTAGTGATTGTTGGTTTAGTCAATACTGAGGGCACACTTAACCAGCGCAGTTACCACAGCATTTTGCAGCAACATGCCATACCATCTGGTTTGTTCGAACTTAGCGGGACATCATTTGTTTTCCAATGGCACACTTCTACAGTAGGTTATGTAAAGATTTGTCCAAGAAGGAGAGTGATAGAGTAATAGAGAGAGACCTGGTCTCCACAATCACCCAATCGAGATCCAGATGAGACGGTTTGCGATGAGTTTGAACGGAGCATTCAGTATCTCCAGGAACTTCTCAAGATTGTTGGAAAATTGTTTCAGGTGGCTATAAAATGCCATAACATTTCTTGACAAAAATCACACTTACTATATAAAATATGAATGCCACAGTTAGTCTTTAATGTGTTTCTAATGTGCATCACATTCAGGGGCTCATATTTGCTCTCATCTTGTTGTCAAACCTCTCCAGGTTATAGGCATCTCAACATCAGGTCCTGGACAAGTGGGGGGGGGGATTCCACAGAAGCACTAATAGTTAAGAAGGCAGCGAGCATTTAATGGTAACGGATTCTTGTTGAAGTCGAACACGAAGTCGGTTACTGCCATTGGAGAAGTTCAAGACGTTGTTGACGCTACCGGAGTTGTTGCAGTAAATATTTCCCATCTGTTTGTCTGTAGCGGTGTGTGTTATGACTGGAATGCTGGAAGGAGCCAGCAAATCCAAGCAATAACTATAAACACGGGGAATAGGTGACTTTTTTTTTATTGTAAGTAGCACAGATTTTTGCAGTTGTCCCGCAGGGTAATTTTTCTGTCCTAGTTCGTTCAAAAGTCACGTCCTCTGCAATGAATTATAAATGGTTTTTTTTATGGCAAGGAAAAAGGCTTCCTCACCCTACATCATTACCTGACTTTGCTTTTGTGTCCGAATGAGCACACGTATATTTATACACATATATACACAATACACATACCGTATTACATAAATGTGGTATAATCTCCTGTTGAAGATGAATAGTTCTGGTTTAAGTCTTCTCCGGTGTGCTTTCCTGCTAAACCGCTCGGCTCCTCCCAAAGGCTTTAAGATGTTTTCTGGACAAGCTGCTTCCTGTCCCCACACATTTCTGTCATTCCGGCGTGCAGGCCCGCACTCCTGTTTCCTCACAGCACACGACACCCATCTATCTCTTCGCATTCGCTCTGCACGCAGGACGCTCGACACCGTCACAGACCAGCAGCTGCTCAATTCGCGTCAGTCTCGGATTTTCTTCTCGGACCGACAGGGAATTGGTGCTGTTTGTGTTCCTTTTTCACACCGAAATGTATTATGTATTTAATTTGTTTTGTCTTTGGTCAGGTGTTGAAATCGCAATATTGAGAAATAACAAAAAAAAAAATTGATCAACCCCAAGAGAGAAAAAAGAAGAGCCTCTTAGACCTTTTTTTTTTTTTTTTTTTTTTAATCTGCTATAACAGTTCTTTGACCCCTCGCGAGTAACGAAAAAATGGCGAGGTTTCGACTTGACTTGAGGGTTCCTTTTTCAAGGGGAATTGTACATGTACTGTAGTGTAAACTCAACAAAAATTGCGAATTCCATAAATGTTTTATTTACTACTTCAAACGAATAATACAAAAAGAACGTTATTTAGATTTAGAGTTCCAAATGAAAAGTCGCCAACTATCGAGGTTCCACTGTACTGGAACCCCTAATTAACAGGAACAAAATAATAGTTAAAAATATGTGTTTGTACTAGGAAGAGAAAACCGTTCCAACCACGCATGCCTGTTTCACAGGGGTACAAATACGAGGTTGCACACGATCTAAATTCCCTTAGTCATTCATCACAACGGGTAAAACCATGGAATATAGCTGTGATGTGGGACAAAAGGGTTGTTGAGCTTCACTAAATGGGAAGTGGGAAGTGGCTCTTAGAAAATAAGCATTAAAAAGGCCCATTTCTTTCTTCAGAGCAATGATTCAGAAGAACCAATGAGGGAAATTCTTCACAGCCTTCTTTGCTGTGAAAAGAGCAATATTAATGGGGACACGGTAGAAGCCACAACATTTTCCTGTGTGCGTTTGACTTATTTCTGTGCCCTGTTTTTTACAACTCCTGTAAATAAAACACGGTTTAAGTCGCGCCCGAGGAGTGCGCCATTGTCGAACGCTTGTTGACGTGCCAGAAAAACAGCACCGCAGTAACAGTAATGCCTGCTTTCAGAGAGCCGTCACATTCTTTCGGAGCGCCACGGCGCATTCCTGCCGCTTCGAGCGCAGTTTGCTTGCGCACGCAATTCTGCAGTAAACTTCCAGTTCAGCACATCTGTGGCCAAGGAAGGAAACGCTGGTGTTAAGCATGCTCAAATTTCCGTCACTCACCCGATAAAAACGAGATAAAGCAGCGGCTAATGCCTGATAAATGCACTCTTTCCGTTTTCACATGCTGTGAAAAGTCTTGTCGTTTGCGTTCACACTATATTCAATTCAATTCAATTCAAATGACTTCCCAGTTCAAGGTTGACCAATCGAGATCTTCCACTCTAACCCATGTAAAAACCATACGTTCGTGGAGCTGGAACAGGTTTGGGTCTCCTAGTTCAAATGAAGGGAGAATCCAACGCTTGCATCTCGTGTGCCTCCACTTTCGTGGTAAGCATTTGGAGAAGAACCTCAGATGGCTGAAAGATGTCAGGTGTCCCAATACTTTTGCCAGCAGAGTTTATGTTAATATATGGGCATATTAATATAAATAATATATCCTAAATCACCATCCTTGCCGTTTTATAAAAAAAAAAATTAAGCGTTGTGTACGGAGGAGTGTGTATTTTCTCCGCGCCCTGTGAACAAGGCAGTCGTGTTCTCTCGTGCCGGCTGTAATTGAAGCTCACGAAGCAGAGGAAAAGAGCAGCGCTGATGCGACCACTATTTAATAATAGCCTTCTTTCATTTTTTTTTTTTTCCCCGAAGGAAGGCGAGCTGCGCTTGATCTTTTGTTTTTCTGTGGTCATGCTTTTATACATCTCGTTAAAGTTCACCTCGATTAACCTTTCTCTTTCCTGCCATTCGCTCCAATCGCCTCTGGCTTGTTATAATCTTAGCGAGCAAGTCTTTTTATTTTTTATTTTCCCTCTTTTTTCTTTTGCTCGTGCCCTTTCTAAATAGTCGTGTTTACACACGTACACGTGTTCCTTCGCCAACGCGTGGCCGATTTCTCGCGTTCGGTTGAGCCAGAGGTAAGCGTTCGTTTCAGCACCACCGGACAGCAGCTCTGACGGTTACGTGAGCGATGGGTTTAATAGCGAAGCGCTCGTCCTGATACGCCATCGTTTCTATAGCAACAGCTCATTCACAGGGACTCGTGCAGTAATCTACGATGAATTAAACATAAACAAATAAATGAATAAATAAAACACTGACTGTTGTGACTGACTGCTGGAGTGTGAGCGAGAACCCGTCTCTCCATGTCATGTGGTTTTCATCGTCATTTCACCCATATAACAGTACAGGACTGAAATAAAACAACCTTCTTCCACGAACTAGGACACCGCACAAAGAGCACAACTTTAAGTCAGTCCAGTCTCTTTGGTGTAAATGTTCATGATAGAAGGAAGAAAGACCTTGATGATGATCTCCGTTGTATTCAGTGTTCAGTCTCTTGGACACTGGACAAAGTTCTTCATTAACGCTCAAGTTCTTCCACTCCAACCCATGAAATGAGGAAAATGTCACGGTACTGCATTAAAGATACCTGGAGAAGAACCACATATGGCTGGAAAAGTCAGGCGTCCCAATACTTTTATTCGTATAGTGTAAAAGCAAAAAATAAACACTATATACCGTCTTGTCTGTCTCAATCTATCTACACTATATTTCCAAAAGTATTGGGTCCCACATTTAGTCCCAGTTTGCTCTTATAATTTTCTCCAATCCTCTGGGAAGATGTTCCACCAGATTTTAGGCAGGTACTGATGTAGGTGAGGAGACCTGGGGTGCAGTCAGCATTCCAATTCATCTCAAAGGTGTTCAGTAGGGATGAGATCAGAGCTCTATAGCAGCAAGATCTTCCTCTCCAAAGCATGTAAACCAGATCTTCAAGGAGCTCACTTTGTGCACAGGGGCATCGCCATGCTGGAACAGGTTCGTGTTTCCAAGTGAATGCAAAATTTTATTATAGCGCCATTTAAAGACGTTCTGTACAATTGAGAGGTAACAGTGTGGAGAAGAACCACATATAGCAGGAAAGGGCAGGTGGCCCAATACTTTTGGTAATATATTATATATATATATTTATTTTTTGTTTGTTTGTTTGCCTTTTATGAATGAGCCTTTTATGGAAAAAAAAATACCCTGCTACCTCTTATATGGCGATATATAATCTTTAAGATCAGCAACGTGTACATCACGTGACAAATCCATAACAAATCTCACTTTCCTCGACGCCAACGCGTAGCCCGTGCACGCTCACGGATTGGTGCGCCTACACCTGGCAACCTCCGCTTTCCTACACACGCCGTTAGATCTGCCCGGTGTATCTCTCTCTCTCTCTCTCTCTCTCTCTCTCTCTCTCTCTCTCTCTCTCTCTCTCTCTCTCTCTCTCTCTCGTGCCAGTGTCTGTTACATCCTGCGTAAACAGAGCCATTTCTAGCCTTTTGGAACCCTCGACAAGATTCCTATAGTGAAGTTGCATACAAATGCGCGACATCCTGTTGTTGACGTCATATTGTTTGTGCGGAGACGCAGGCAGTCCCGAGCGCCGCGCGGGTTAGAGCTCTGTGGGCGTTTAGCGGCGCGCGAGATCCCTCGAGACGCGTCTGTCATTCACATCATGTCGCAATTCCATCTGTCGAGTGTCTGTGTGTTTCTCATGGGACCGAGGTGCTGTACACAAGACGTGAGCAGCGTAACACATCCGACAGCTGATCCACAAATCTGCCTCATTCGCTCACACAGCGCTCACAACTAGACTCATCGAACTACTAGCTCTGATCTCTTTCTCTCTTTCGCTCTTTTTTTCGCTCGTTCTTTCTTTTCGACATCTTTCTTTCGCTCTTTCTCTTGCTCTCGTTTGCTTCCGGTCTTTCTTTTGATCTGTCTTTTGATCTTCCGCACTTTTTTCGTTTCGCGCTCACTCCACTGACTTTCTTTCTTTTTCTCTTTCTTTCGCCCTTGCTGTCGTTCCTCCTTCTGCACTTTCTTTTCTTTTTTTTCTTTCTTTTGATCTTTCTCTCGCTCTTTTTTTTTTTTATTTGTCTTTCTCTTGATCTTTCTTTCTTTCTTTTGATCTTTCGATCTTTCTGTTTCGCGCTCACGCTGACTTTCTTTCTTTTTCTCTTTCTTTCGCCCTTGCTGTCGTTCCTCCTTCTGCACTTTCTTTTCTTTTTCTCTTTCTTTTGATCTTTCTTTCGCTCTTTTTTTTTTTGCTTTGTCTTTCTCTTGATCTTTCTTTCTTTTGATCTTTCGATCTTTCTGTTTCGTGCTCACTCCACCGACTTTCTTTCTTTTTCTCTTTCTTTCACCCTTGCTGTCTTTCCTCCTTTCACACGTTCTTTTCTTTTGCTCTTCTTTTTGCTTTGTCTTTCTCTTGGTTTTTCTTTTTTAACTTTCGATCTTTTTGTTTTGCTCTCACTCAGGCTTTCTTTTTTCTCTTTCACTCTTTCTTTTTGCTCTTTCTTTCGCTCTTGCTATCTTTCCTCCTTCTGCACTTTCTTTTTCTCTTTCTTTTGATCTTTTTTCGCTCTTTTGCTCTTTTTTTTTCTTTCAGTCTTTCTCTTGATTTTTCTTTTGATCTTTTCAATCTTTTTGTTTTGCGCTCACTCTGACTTTTTTTCTTTTTCTTTTCACCCTTGCTGTCTTTCGTCCTTTCGCACATTCTTTTCTTTTGATCTTTCTTTTTCACATTCTTTTGCTCTTCTATTTTGCTTACAGTTTTTTTCTTGATCTTTCTTTCGATCTTTTAGTTTCGCTCTCACTCCGACTTTCTTTAATTTTTCTCTTTCACTCTTTGTTTTGCTCTGTATTTTGCTCTTGCTATCTTTCCTCATTCTGCATTTTCTTTTTTTTTCTTTCTTTCACTCTTTTTTTGCTTTGTCTTTCTCTTGATTTTTCTTTCGATCTTTTAGTTTTGCTCTCACTCAGACTTTCTTTTTTCTCTTTCACTCTTCCTTTTGCTCTTTCTTTCGCTCTTGCTGTCGTTCCTCCTTCCGCAATTTCTTGTCTTTTTCTCTTTCTTTTGATCTTTTTTTTTGCTTTGTCTTTCTCTTGATCTTTTTTTCTTTCTTTTGATCTTTCGATCTTTTTGTTTCACGCTCACTCTGACTTTCTTTCTTTGTCTTTTTTTCACCTTTGCTGTCTTTCCTCCTTTTGCACGTTTCTTTCTTTTTATCTTTCTTTTTCTCATTCATTTTTTGTTTTCGCTCTTTTTCTATTTTTTTTTTTGCTTTCAGTCTTTCTCTTGATGTTTCGATCTTTTTGTTTTGCTCTCACTCCCACTCTTTCTTTTGTTTATTCCTTTTTTTTCTCTTGCCCCCCCCCCCTCCTTCTTGTTTTCTTTTTTTGATCTTTTTTTTTTTTTAATGTTTCCACTCATTGCTCTTTCTTTCACTCTCTTTTTCTTTCTTGAGTTCTTTAGTTCTTTTGGATGTAGCGTAGGATAAAGGAGAGTCCTCAGCGATTGTGCGGATTAGCCGAGAAGAAATCTAGAAAGGAAATCTAAAAAAAAAAAAAAAAAGAAATATCAGCGTGCTTCAAGTTAGATTACGCAATAGTACGATGGTGCAGCATTCACATTCCAGGTTTGCTACCGAATTTATAACCCTTCCAGAACTTGTTCATCACAGCTACCTGTCTATCATAGTGCAGTCGAATGTGATCAGACGGCATGAGGTGTTTTGGCACTGTATCGACAAAAGTATTGGGACACCCGATCCTTCCAGCCGAGACCCAAACCTGTTCCAGCATGGCAATGTCCCTGTGCACACGAAGATATGGTTTGGAGTGGAAGATCTACTGCTCTAGAGCTCTGAACTCAACCTCAATGAACACCGCTATGCACTCCAGGCTTTCGCACCCTACATCAGTACCTGACTTTACTGCAAATGGGGAATCGATTAGCAATGGAATGTGAATGATTAGCTCTTTTTTTTCAAGAGAGAGAAAGAAAGAAAGAGAGAGAGAGAGAGAGAGAGAGAGAGAGATGCTGGTGAAGAATATAATGCCATAATATTCAAATGTCAGTCAGAAGAGGAACTATCTTCTGGAACTTTAACTCTGGAAATTATTGTTTGGGTGTTTTCCCTTTTTTTTTTTTTTTTTTTTTTTTAATATATATTAGGCAATAGATCACCTTCCTTTTCTCGTTAGTTTTTAGGCTTCAGATCATGACATCTGTTTTACTGTGTGTGTGTCTGTGTGTGTGTGTGTGTGTGTGTGTGTGTGTGTGTGTGTGTGTGTGT
>JAAIIK010000092.1:145873-179422 GCA_014706435.1 Silurus glanis | reverse complement strand
TTACGATACAGACAGCACTCACATTGCTCATGAACCCCCCCCCCCCCGGATCCCACCGCTACTTAACAGCGCAGCACTCGCACTCTCCGGCAGTAATCATCTTTAATGAAGCGCTTTGTTGGACCTTCCGAGTCGCATCAAACAACATATCGACCCCACGGCCCTCGCCGAGTTCCGCTCACGTGCAAAACGTAAGCGTCAGGGGTTGTTTATAGCCTATTAATTATGAAGGCTAGATAATGCACTTTATATGTGCGCTTTGCCAGAGGCCTCCACGGGCCCGGCACACTCTCAACCCTCAAAACGGCACACATCCAGAACCGAGGAAGCACCCAGGCGGTGTGAATAATAAAGCGAGACTCAATAGTGTCATGATCCATAATTCATCGCCAGATGGCTTAGTGTGGCTTGGTTGTTTTTTTTTTTTTTTTTTCTTCACCTCCCCGATGGAGTTTGCGTTTGTACACGGGTCACAGCGCTTCGGTTTACATACTCCCCGAACCGATGTATTTTTCAGCCCTACGTTAATCCCCAGTGCCCAATGGAGCCTCAAAGACCAGAGCTTCGCCTTTAATAGGTTTAGAGCAAAGTCCGCGCTCTAAAGGAAGGACCGAGCCGACGGTGTTACAAGGCTGCTGCTAAAGAGGGACACGGAAGGCCGTTCATAGTCTGATCTTAGGACGGGTTTATTCGGGTGTAAATGTTTGCAGTCACATTGCAGGCAATTGGAGAATAGATTCCATCTGCATTCATCCTCCGTAAAAGCACCAATGGGATCCCGCCTCATGACGATTTCAGACATTGAGGATAAACAACCTCTTACCCAGAGAAGACCAGGAGACTTGTATCTGTTTCAGCAGTAGTCTTTATTGCAGACGAGCCTGCACGTCAGAGCGTAACGCATCAAGTCCACTTTAAGATCTTAGCATTGTGGTTTTATACACATTTTTTGTGGGAGGGGTTTCCCAGACCACTTCATTATCCTAGAAACACCGAAAGGTTCAGACGTTCGCTTTGCCGTTCTCTCAGATCATTGGTTAGATCGTGAGAATCACCAACAGAGCAGGAGACGAAGACAAGGAGATATTTTGCCCCCTTAGTTTCATACAAAGGAGCCTTAAGGGCCTCCATCCAGCACTTTGTTGCTCCATCATCATGTCATTTATGCTGTTACTTCATTCTACGTGTGTATAAATGCATGTATAGTTCACAATACAGAAGAATAACATAAAACAACTTTTTAAAAATGACATTCCTACAGGCTCTTCAACATTGTTTCATGTCAAGGACCCCTCGATAGACCCACCCCGATACAAAATGTATAATAGAAACCATTCATATTCCGCTAGTTATATGAGGTCAAGACAATTGGAGCCATGTTGTTGTTGTTGTTGTTGTTGTTGTTGAATTTTCGAATATTTTCAAAAAGATTGATGCCTCATAACAAACATATTTTTTGCAATCAAAATCACAATGTATCAAGTTGTTCACAGTTGTCTTTGAACTTTTTTAAAAAATGTCAATTTCAAACGCAAAATTTTTCGCTCAACTTTACATTTAACTCACGTAGCGCGAACGTATACGACGCCGTACCGCGCATCCACGTGACTGCACACGGACGCAAGGGTTTTATTGAAGCTGTTAATGTAATAGCTATCATTTTTTTCTTATGAAATATATTTTATCTTTGATGTTTTTACCCGTGTTTGTTTATTTATTTATTTTTAACAACAGATTATCTGTGATTTAACATTAATTAGCAGACCCCCTGCAGTACCGCCACGGAACCCCTAGGGCTAAAAAAAAAAATCTACATACGCTACTTGTCCTTCTTTATACGTTAAAGGGTCTGGCATAGAGGAGTTGGTGTTGAATCTTTAATGATTTCAGATGTTAATTAATGAGTTGCTCAGGAGCTCCTGGTTCTGAAACTTCAACTGACTGTACAAGACTGTATAAAGGACATTACTCATAATGTTCCTCTCAAAGTTTTCTTCTATCTGAGGGAGTTTTTCCTTGCCACAGTCGCCCCACTTTTTCTCATCGGGGATAAATAGACATTAATCACTTCGATTTAAATTTTACTTCTATGTGGCAAGGCTGCTTTGAGACGATGCCCCCTGTGCGAAAGCGCCGTAGAAGAAAACCTAAACCGCATTGAAAAATCTCAAACTGCCTGGTTCACACGAGGCTACTGTTTTGTTAGTTTTAACACTAAAACCAACTAAATTGTTTGTACAAACCAAAATAATTCGACCAAAATAAAAAATACATTGTATCTAGACTCTGCTTCTCTTCACCCTTATCTCCTCATCCCCTTTCATCCTCCTTCCAGAACGAGACAAGAGAGACACTATTGGGTTTCAACATGGTCAATTACAGATCCTGCAAGAACCTCTGGAAAGCATGTGTCGAGCATCACACCTTCTTTCGGCTGGACCAGCCCGTACCTCCTCAGAAGAACTTCTTCTCTCACTACTTCAGCTTGGGCTCCAAGTTCCGCTACTCGTAAGAGCTCCTGCTAGCCTTAATTCTCAGGACGAACACCTGAAAATCTAGACAATGCTTTAAAAACCAGTTTGATCCGGCTTGGAGAACGCTTTGTATGAAGCGTCTTTTAAAAAAAAAAAGTGTCATTCACTCTTTGCTTTGCTTTCGAGACCCTTCAGGATTTAAATGGTGCTCATCACTAAAAGTGTAAACATTTGTGAAGTCTCAGGAGCACATGGGGAAATGTTTTTTAGTCGTGTAACTCTAATGGACTACATGTTGAATGCAATATTGAATTATTTATATGTTTCTTTCTTCTTTTTTTATTTTTTATTTATTTTTTTTAGTGGAAGGACCGAAGCACAGTCTGTGCAGTACGGCAAGGAGAAGGGAATCAAGGACAGGGTGTTTGCCAGGTAGCTTTTAAGGATAAACACGATGTGTATTTTGTATGGATTTCACCACTCGCATTTCTACACCGAAAAGATGCAGGGATCACTGCTTCTTTTTCACCACCAAAATAACCAAAATCTAAGAGAAAGGCGTAGGGATTCCTCCGCACAAGATTTGATTATTTCTAATGCTAGAATAAATACCGTATGTGCCTGTGTGTAGTAGCAGTAGTAAGTAAGCATTAGGCAGTGAAAACCATCAACGCAATCGTTTGACCTTCACCCCTATGGAAGTGTTGCATTTTTCCAAGAGGACACAAAAGTCCAGCGATTCTTCATATACAGTGTTTTGGAAACTGGTTTCGTCCATTTCAGTGTCCTTTTATATCTGGATTTTGTATCCGGGAAAAAAAAAAAAACTCCTGGAATGAAACCCGTTTCCTGGAATTAGTGTTTTTTTTTTGTAGAAATGATGGTTACAATATGACAAGTCGAGCTGGGTCTCGGTTAAACATTGAAACGAATCGATTGTTTGCACATAAAAACTTTCCAAGATAAGCCTGCCGTTCCCGAGATCCGACACGTGACTCGTGAAAAAAAAGTATAAAAAAAACCAAGGCGCAGGGGTAGGATAGAATCTTGGAATTCGACAGCAAACGAAGATCCCGTCTAGACTTAGATTTACTTTAGTCACGTAATACAGTATTCATGGTCTGACACTTTTCTCAGCATGGCCCAGTTATTATTTCCTCTGCATGATTATACACGTTTCCTGTTCATTCAGATCTCCCAGCAAGCCCTTGGCTAGGAAGTTGATGGGTGTGACCGACTGGGAGACAGTAAGCCGGAACTCTTTGTCTGAGGAGAGGCTGGAGACCAGGAGCTTACCCACTCGCTCTCCTCCTGGCACCCCCAACCAGTGAGTCTATGTAAAGCACCAGGACCCTGAGACTAATCAAGGGAATTTTGATACGCCCTATAGGGAGGGTTTCCGAAATACAAAGCCATGAATATATATAATAAATAAAGAACGAAAAGCCATGTTTTTCATCCCCGGCTATTAAAATTTGTTCCACTCTTTTTCGGTTCTAAAGCCTGAAACAATCGAAGGTAACGATCAACATGCTTTGTTTCCCCGCAGTAGGAACTCTCTGTTCGTGCAAGAGAGGCCCCGGCAGCGCCCGTCTTCTATGGGACATTTAGCGGATCATGTGATTCACGCTTCGCCCAGTCTGCCTGCTTTCAGCAACCACAAATCAGCCTCGTCCACGCAAGCCAACAGCATCAGCCTCGACTCCACACCGTGAGTGTCCTCGCCGTTCAGATCCTGTGTATCTATCGCTTCAAAAATCATTAATCTGCTTCAAAACTGGTGTGTGAACCGAACACTGAAAAGACACCGGTGTTCCGCTCTGACAGTTCCTCCACGTTAATTGGGTGCAGTTGAATTTTGTTATGCCACTCACATGTCCATTACTTTAGTTCGTACCCGCCTGTGTTACTTTTCTTAGAAAACGTAATGGAGGTCAGATTTTCTGGTTACTTCCTTTAAAGATTCCATTTCAACACGGAAATCCTAAAGGTCACGGCCCCCTACTGGCTTGCCGAGTTGAACGGTTAGCAATTTTTGCCTTTGAACGTAGAAAACACGCCTGCAGTCAGAAGAGCAGCTTTAATTCTGCACCGCGGCGTCTGTTTTTTTTTATTTATTAATTTTTTTTACTATTTCCGTGACGTTTTGTTGCGTCTGTGGCTTGCGATTACGGTTCACGCACTCGGCCACTGTTATTAAACAGTCTCGAATGAAAGGCGAGCGCAGCTGTAAAAAGTGTTTACTGTGCTCGGAGTGCCGGTGTACCGCTTGGGTTTGTGGAAAACATGCCGTGCTCCTTTTGTGCTCCCGTGAACGCCGATGCCGTATATTCCAACCTAATGACCTTGGCAGATCTTTTCCTACCATGCGGTTGTTTTTTGCACACGGATCAAGCTGAACAGTGGAATAAATCCTCCTTAACCCCTCCTCACCTCTCCCCTCTGTTGTCCGTCACTCTTAAGCCGGCGGGTCTGTGAAAATCGGTTTATTTTACACACCGGCCCCATTTTCCGAGGATAAAGCCGTGCGTTTCAAGGCAAAGAGGCCTCGTGTGTGTGTGTGTGTGTGTGTGTGTGAAGGCTTCAGGATATCCGATGCATCGTTTTATTCCGATTGGGCAGTAACAATAGGAGGATAAATCATGCCGGTGTGACACAACAGCGAACCCATGCTAAGCTTTGAACAGCGTTTTATCTAGAATTCCGAAAGACAAGAACGGAGGGATGATGGAAAGGAAGGGTCTTTTCTCACTCGCTAGTCCAAAAGGATGACAACCTGCTTTCACAGTGGGTCCACATTACAGCATCAACTAGCAGTGCTGCCTGGTCATTCAGCCATATAGCCTTAAGGAAAGGATGGAGATTATATTTCTCATTAGATATTGTGACTTAAACCCTGTGTGTGTATTCGAATGTGTGTATAGACAAGCAGGAACATGGAGTTTTCTAGCACTCGCACTGTGGGTCTGAAGGCTACAGAAACCCTAATTGCCGATATGCATTTCATATCCTGCCTCCTACTTCAGTGCGACATACATTGTAAGTAAGTTGCAAAGACGGTCTCCCAGAGCAACTGGGGTTAAGAGCCTTTCTCAAGGGCACAATGGCAGCAGTTTTCAGGCCGGATGCCAGCTGGCAATGAGGCATTTGCCAAGATTGGTCATCCCCCATCCTGTGCCTTTGGACTATTAGAAGCAGTTTCTTAACACAAACACACTACACACAGTGAGAGCTGTAACAATTTATGTAATTCAGTTGGCCATTAGGTTTTGTGATCTGATTGTGTTACAGAATAGAGGGAAAGCCGCTGAGCCGATTTTAATCCTAACATATGGTAAATGCACGGTAGATCTGGTTAAAAAAAAAAAGAAGAAATTTAAATACGATAATCCCTCGTTTTTCCGGCGTTCGAATCTTGCGCCCCCGCAGGGTTTATCGAGGAATTGCATTTGCCACATAACTAATTTGTCTCACTATGAATGCGAAACAGTGCACTTTATTTTGTATTTGTTTACACAAAATCCATCTTCTTGCAAGTGTTTTCTGTGTGCGTTTTAAAGCGTGTGGGGGGACGATTTAAGTTTTTTTAGGATTTTGCGGTCCGTTTATCGCGGTTCTTTGTTTTTATCGCGGCCGGTTTTAGAACGTCACCACCACGATAAACATAGGATTACCGTACGTGTATTTTAAAGCCGGTCTATTCGCGTTTGTAATTATTTTAATTTTTTTCCTCCATTAGCTCGCCAGAAGGCGGAGATGGGCCACCCCCAGCTCTGCCGCCCAAGCAATCCAGGAAGACCCTGAGTCAGCTCATCCTCTTCCACTCTCAGCAGGATCTGGACAACCACGTGAACGAGATGTACGACATACCCGTTGCGACAGACAAGACAGCGGTACGTCACGAACGCAAAACCGCCTGCTCACCGTAGCATTTTCCGTACTTTAATACACACACACACACACACACACACACTAAAAACCAGGAAGGAACGTTCATTAGCTTGGTCAAATCCTGAAATTCTCCCTTTCAGCTCAATGGCGTCGTTCCTCACGATAACCTCGTGGTGATCAAGATGAAGCCCGACGAAAACGGCAGATTCGGATTCAACGTTACGGTGGGATTTCTGTCGTTAGAAAAATACGGTTGAACGTAACAATTTAAGGATTTATATAGTTATCCTTTACACACGCGCTTTTAGGGGGGCTCTGATCAGAAGATGCCGGTTATCGTGTCTCGGGTGGCTCCAGGAACTTCAGTAAGTACTACTCATTCTTGTTCATTAGAAGAACTTCGCTTTTTGCTTACGTTCACTTAATCAAGCTGTTACTATTAAGCCACGGAGAACGTTCTGATGAGTAATGCGTTTTGCTAATAATCTCCTAGCACACACACACACACACACACACACACACACACACTGTATTACTCATCTGACCGGGTTCCTTCTGCGCAGGCTGATCTGTGTGTGCCCCGGCTCAACGAGGGCGATCAGGTCGTTCTTATAAACGGCCGCGATATCTCTGAGCACACTCACGGCCAGGTGGTCATGTTCATCAAGGCCAGCTGTGAAAGCCACTCAGGGGAGCTCATCCTGCTGGTCAGGCCCAATGGTAAGCTCTTCTTTACCAGTTCCTCTAATACACTCGCAGTGAAGTACATGAAAACGAGGTTCTCACCATGGCATAATGGTTGGTGCCAGAAGTGCTGGATTGCCGGCACGAGGAATCGCAACCTGGCCAGAATCTGAAATCCGTGCCATGAAAAACAGACTTTGGACAGCAAAGAGAGGCGAGCAAGTACTAGTAGATTGTTCCCAATAAAAAAAACAAACCTCAGTGGGAATATACACTGATCGGATATTTAACATTATGACCACCTGTGAAATATTGGGTTTTGCGCCCCTTTCTGCTGCCGTTTAAACTACAGGAGCTCGTCTGTCGGATCGGACCAGCCTTCGCTCGTCACGTGCATCAATGAGACTCGGCCGCCCGCAACCCTGTCGCCGGTTCACCACCGTTCCTTCCTTGGACCACTTGTGATAGATACTGAGCACTGCAGACCAGGAACATCCCACAAGAGCTGCAGTTTTGGAGATGCTCTGACCCAGACGTCTAGACGTCACGATTCGGTCAAAGTCGTAAAAAGAGATAATCAGTGTTCTTCACTTCACCGCTCATAATGTTAGAACGTCATAATGTTATGCCAGCGTATACCTTATATAAACAAAAGTTTGTGGACGCCTGACCATGAGATGAGTCTGTGCTTTTCGAACATCCCATTCCGCATTTAGTCACCATTTTCCGTTATAAAAACCTCAACAATCTTCGAAAACAATCAAACAGTCTTCTGGGAAAGATGTTACACTAGATTTTGAACAGTGCTTGTTGAGATTTGTGCTCGTTCAGCTACGAGGGTATCAGTAAAGTCAGGTATCGATGTTGAGTGAGGAGGCCTGAGGTCCCATTCAACCCAAAGGAGTTTAATAGGATTGTAGTCAGAGCTCTATAGCAGGTCACTCAAGATCTTTTACTCCAACCCATGTAAACTAACACAGCTAGCTGTATGCATGCTGTAACAGGTTTGGTTTGTAGAGTAGATGTGTGATTTGCAGAATCTTTTTCAGGATCTTCAGTCACATTTATACCAGGGAAGCCAGGGTGAATATTTATTTCCAGGCCACATATGTAAAACCTTTTTTTTTTTTTTTTTCTTTTTAAGTTTCTGAAAGTACCAAAGTAGGTTCTTATCTGTGGATGAGGATTAGTCACAGGGTGACCAACCCACTTGTCTGGCTTGTTAAAAGTCTTATTTAGCAAAAATGAGATTACTATCGCTTGCTTCAGCAGTTTAGCACGCTCAGTGCAGTGAGGCGTTTCCCTAATGAGGGGAGAGTCAGAATAGTCACAGAAGTGTGTGACTCCAAACACTACATATACTCCATATTAATATCAAATTTAACACTTCATTTATATTTTATCTTTATTTATGTGTATCTATATATACTTTACTGTACATCCTGCCTAATAGCTCACATCCATGTATGTATATATATACAGTGCCTTGCGAAAGTATTCGGCCCCCTTGAACTTTGCGACCTTTTGCCACATTTCAGGCTTCAAACATAAAGATATAAAACTGTAATTTTTTGTGAAGAATCAACAACAAGTGGGACACAATCATGAAGTGGAACGAAATTTATTGGATATTTCAAACTTTTTTAACAAATAAAAAACTGAAAAATTGGGCGTGCAAAATTATTCAGCCCCCTTAAGTTAATACTTTGTAGCGCCACCTTTTGCTGCGATTACAGCTGTAAATGTTACAGCCAGGTCTTGGTAGATTTGCAGTGGTCTGATACTCCTTCCATTTCAATATTATCGCTTGCACAGTGCTCCTTGGGATGTTTAAAGCTTGGGAAATCTTTTTGTATCCAAATCCGGCTTTAAACTTCTCCACAACAGTATCTCGGACCTGCCTGGTGTGTTCCTTCATTTCATTTCATTTTATTTATTTGACAGGGACAATGCAACATACATAGTGTCAAAGCAAGCTTGTCACTGAAATGCTACATAAAAAGTTTATAGCAAATGCTAATTTTCAACTCCTGTCCCTGGTTGGGCTCTAAACACAGTACAACTTTCATACTAAACTACTTCAATTTAAACGAATAACATGATATGGACAATTCCCGCCCCTAGTCATACACAATAAAATTTACCCATAAGATTTATCCGTAAAATTTACATACACACATATATCATATACAACTCTTACCTATTAGTTAAAAATGAGTGCACCTTTGGTTTGTCTTTAACCAGTTTTTTAGCCTGGACGTAAACACATTAAAGGCCAGTATAGTCTTAATGTCAGATGGTAATGAGTTCCAGAGTTTGGAGCTCTTCACAGAGAAGGTAGTCTGACCAAAACTGGTCCTACAGTATGGGATTTTACAGTCATGATTTGTAAAACTCCTAGTGACTCGAATACTGCTCGGTCTCTCAATAAATGAACTTAATGGCTCAGGAACTAAATGATTAATGCACTTGTAAATTAATTTAAGAAAGCAAAAATTGCTAAAACTCTCAAAATTCATTAAATTATATTCCTTGTTCTTCATGATGCTCTCTGCGCTTTAAACGGACCTCTGAGACTATCACAGTGCAGGTGCATTTATACGGAGACTTGATTACACACAGGTGGATTCTATTTATCATCATTAGTCATTTAGGTCAACATTGGATCATTCAGAGATCCTCACTGAACTTCTGGAGAGAGTTTGCTGCACTGAAAGTAAAGGGGCTGAATAATTTTGCACGCCCAATTTTTCAGTTTTTTATTTGTTAAAAAAGTTTGAAATATCCAATAAATTTCGTTTCACTTCATGATTGTGTCCCACTTGTTGTTGATTCTTCACAAAAAATTACAGTTTTATATCTTTATGTTTGAAGCCTGAAATGTGGCAAAAGGTCGCAAAGTTCAAGGGGGCCGAATACTTTTGCAAGGCACTGTATACACTGCTATTGCCTTTATATTTATTCACTCTACATATACTACATATTTATCTGCATTTGTCTATTTGCACAATTGCTACTTTTTGCACTTCTGGTAGATGCTAAACTGCATTTCATTGCTGTGTACCTGTACAATGCAATGACAATAAAGATCCATCCATCCATCCATCCATCCATCCATCCACCCATCCATCCACCCATCCATGAATGATGTGTCTGCTCAGAGATGGGTTCTGAGTTCTGACACTGGATGGATGGATGGATGGATGGATAGAAGTTGTCCCTTTTTTTTTTTTTTACTGCAGACTCAATCAGATGTTGACGCCATAAATGTAAAATTAGAATACTGTTCTCTAATGATTCTAGGGCAATTCCTAATCGATGTGTGTATTCAATAAGTGTCAGAAGTGTGACCGATATTTTCGGAACCAATTCTGAACAAATCTTTTGCGAGTGGTATTTAAACTCCATATATAAATTCCTAGATTCTCTCAAAATTTTTATTTATTTTTTTTTTTTTCCAAGCAATCTATGATGTGGTGGAGGACAAGCTGGAGATGGAGCCGGATTTCCAGTACATCCCGGCCAAATCGCCCTCGGACCATTCGGAGCTGGATCAGGACGCCTGGAGAGACTCCATGCAGCAGCTGGAAGAAGGCCTGAGCAGCGGAAGCGTGCTCGCTCAGTTTGACGTGAGTCTTTAAGAGGCGCGTTCGAGTCACGAACGTCGTTATCGCCGGATGACATCACGTAAAACTGATTGTCTAGCGCCCACGATGTATTGTACAACTGTTGTAATTTCTGTTGAAGCTCTAGTTCGGTCTGTGGTTTTCCTGTTGTGAAAGGAAAAAAAAAAAAACACCTCTGCACTGGTACATTTGATAAAATTGATACTGTCTGACTCAGGACAGGAAATCAGACGATTGAATCGGTTACTCGGAACATATTCTAGTTGAACTGTTGAAAAAATATTAATAAAAAGAACTGGCCACTTCGTTCAATGTGTTGCAGACAGTCTCATGAATTTATGTCCTCTATCCAGTTTTGTCTGTCTGTCTGTCTGTCTGTATGTCTGTCTGTCTGTCTATCTTGAATTGTTTTCTCTTTTATCAAATGCCACAAGTTACTCACTCATAGATAAGCATAAAAAGTAGCGCAGCCTTGCAGATTTTGCGTTCTTGTAGTCGTAAAAGCACGAGAGGTCCGATTTCATGGCAGGCATCATGTGACCCCATTTTGTAAAGGTCAAAATAACTTGTAGACATTAGAACTTCTAGATCTGTTTAAAAATAGTGATGGTTTTTCCAGGCAATAAAAGTAAATCAAACGAAATGGGGGGAACAAGCCAGTGTTTCAGTAATGCATCAATAGAATGTAAATATTGTGCACCAATGAAAGACTCTTTGAAGCACGTCGAGGTTTTATGTAAACGTTCTGTTACCGAAACAGCAGCAAGGCGTTTTTTTTTTTCTTCCCCTCAGGATGTGACCGTCTCTACAAGTACTTCCTATTACTTCCTGTCTTTAATCAAACAGTCTCTAATATAGCTTCCTGTTTGATTGTGTGCGTGTTCACGCGGCGAGCTCGTTCCAGCCAAATAGAGAAAACGGTCCTTGGCAGACGAGCCGATAGCCTCCGGAAGCCCCGCCCCCTTCCCCCTATGTCACATTTAGTGCTGTTTTGGCGGTTGCGCTTCGCTTGCACTGATACAAGGATGTACCACCTTCGCTTTCATGTCATGACGCACATCAGGATTCGCGTGAAATAACATCCTGTCTATTTTCGGTACGTCAGGCACGAAGTCACAAAGCGCTCATGTGTCGTTTGTTTTTGTTTGTTTCGCAGCAACTTTACCGTAAAAGACCCGGAATGACCATGTCATGTGCCAAATTACCTCAGAACATCTCCAAAAACCGCTACAGAGACATCTCACCCTGTGAGTAGCGTCGCATCCGGATCGTTTCCCGTCACAGCCCGGGGTGCCAATATTTACCGCCTGCTTTTTCTGTGTTCCTCAGACGACGCCACTCGCGTCATATTGACGGGCACGGACGACTACATCAACGCGAATTACATCAATGTGAGTCTAATCTTTTATTATTCCGTTCATTGTAACGTTTCTTCTCAGTTATCTGTAGCCACGATGGTGTTTATTGAATGCGTCTCAATAATGGAGTGTGTCTTAGATGGAAATTCCAGCTTCTAGTATCATCAATCGGTATATCGCCTGCCAAGGGCCCTTGCCCAACACATGCTCCGACTTCTGGCAGATGACGTGGGAGCAGGGCTCGTCCATGGTGGTTATGCTCACCACTCAGGTGGAGAGAGGCCGGGTGAGTGTGTTTCTCACGTTCCCATGTGGACGCTGAAGTTCAGAGGTCACCCTCAAGTAATGTTTCTACTGATAATATTCAGAGGGTCAGTTTTTGGAATCTGTTGCTATGAATCAAATGACATCACCACAGCCAGTCTCCTATTCAGTCTTTCAGTATAACAATCGTATGTGTATGTGTATATAAACACACACACCTGACTCTAGAACATTCCATTCTACATGTAGTAAATCCCCATTTACATAATAACCTCCACTCTTCTGGGAAGATGTTCCACCAGATTTTGGAGCGCGCACGTGGAGATTCGAGCTCATTCAGCTACAGGTGTCTCAGTAAAGGCAGGTAGTTTGAGGAGACCTGGGGGTGCAGTCAGCATTCCAATTCATCCTAAAGGTGGTGTTCAGTAGGGTTGAGGTCAGAGCTTTATAGCAGGCCACTCAAGATCTTCTACTCCAACTCATGAAATTCAAAACAGTCTATACCGTAGGAACAATGTCGAATCTTGGACTTTCCTACGACAAGGACGTTTTGGAGACAAGGTGAGGGAGATTGAGATGGTTCGGACATGTGCAGAGGAGGGACATGGGGTATATCAGTAGGAGAATGCTGATAATGGAGACACCAGGTAGGAGGAAAAGAGACATGGTTCTTTCCTCGCATACAAAAAATGATCTAAGGCTGTCAGTCATCAATCCAGGGAGTCATTATTCCAATAGGAACGGCCATAGGAACGCACACCGAAACATGTAGATAACTGAGAATGTTCTATCACTATGTGCCAAATTGAATAAAATATCACAGTAAATCTATGTGATGAAAACAACAATAATAGGTTGTCGATACACTTTTAGTGCTTGGTCCCCTTAATCCTTAGCCGTGGTATGACTAGGCAGAGTTATTTACAGTAAATGTTCCAGTGGGGTTTTTTTTTTTTTTCCTTTTAGTAGACGGAAAATGGCAGCTTCCTGTAAAGTGAATATAAATGGCAGTAGTGTGAGTCAAGTGAGCACTATGTGATGAATATATCTGCTCGCACTTAACTGATACGTTGACTAATCCCTGCTCGGTTTCCGCAGGTGAAATGTCACCAGTACTGGCCCAATTCCTCAGGTAGTGCCACGTACGGCGTTTTCCAAGTTTCCTGTCTAACCGAGGAGGGAAACTCCGCATTCTTGGTTCGAGACATGACCATCACTCACACAGAGGTAAAAAAAAAAAAAAAAACAGATGTAGTATGCAAATTCCCATTAATGCATTTGACATTGTTGTCCATGGATTTATTCATATATTTAATTATTAATATTATGATCGCTCCCGCTTTAGACCGAGGAAAGCAGGGAGTTGACTCAGATCCAGTATCTGGCGTGGCCTGACCACGGTGTGCCCGACGACTCTACCGACTTCCTGGATTTTGTTGCTCTGGTGCGGAGTAAAAGAGCCAGGAAAGACGAGCCGGTGGTCGTCCACTGCAGGTAACTTCAATGCAAGTCGTTATTCGTATGATCATATGACCAGTGCGTTCGGACGGCTGAGAAAGGTCCCTGCGCTGTGTTTAACGCTGTCCTTACAATGACCTTTCGGCAGAATTCCAACACCTTCCATTCAACATTTTAGCATGTTCTCGAAACGGAGCCCCAGGGGCTCAATAGAAATCTCTAATCTCTTTGTCTCTCTGTCTCTTCTTTTCTTTCCTCGCCCCTCCCTCCTGTCTCTCTGGCCAGTGCTGGGATTGGCCGGACAGGAGTGCTTATCACCATGGAGACAGCGATGTGTCTAATGGAGTGCAGTCAGCCTGTGTATCCATTGGACATCGTGAGAACCATGAGGGACCAGCGGGCCATGATGATCCAGACCCCTGTGAGTCTCCTTTTTACGTTCATCTGTTGTTTGTGGAACTTCAACACAAAAATACTTCTAAAAGAGTAGTTCTGTACATCTGGGCTTCATTTCTGCTTATTAAAAGTTTGGCTTGTGGTCACTTCTGTAAGAGCATATGGTCGAGTATGTTGTTACTAATTCAGTTATGCTCTTCTGTACATTTGTTCCCCCAGAGCCAGTTCAAGTTCGTGTGCGAGGCCATTCTGAAGGTGTACGAGGAAAGCCCGGCCACGCCGCCGAAGCCCACGGCCCACAATTCCGACTAACGGGGACGCCAGCTTCCGTCGTCACGTCGCCGAGCTCCGCCTGCCGATCCCCGGAACCAGCCGCAGGGCCTCGAAGAAGTGCGCTGAACAATACCACCGGTTTATCGCTGCAGTCTCGGGTCGCTCCGTTTTCACGCGACATTTTAGCACCGCGTCGCGTATTCGATCCAGTCGAAGTTCTTCTGCCGTCACGCGGCGTCTTTAACGCTTCGTAGCGCACGAGATAAATCGTCCGGGTCGCATTCAGAGCGTGAGACGGATAAGCACTGTGAAGACCCAGAGGGGGACGTATTGGACGAAAATCATTCTCGAGCCCGGATCGTACGTAGGACATTTAAAACCAAGCACTATTGCACTTTACACTGGCAACTGAACAATTCGCCACTTCTGAAAATTACGCAAAGCTGAAATTGGTACTCGGAGAATTTGAGTGTTCAGGGAGAGATATATATATATATATATATATATATATATAAAATGTATGTATGTATGTATGTGTGTGTGAAAATATATAGAAAATTTGATTGTTGTGGTGCCACATGTAAGTACAAAAGGGCAGGCCCATGAGTGTGTGTTGCTTTTATAAAAAAAAAATAATAATTAAAAACTATAATAAAAATATATATATATATATATATGCTCACCTGGCTAATAGAAATTCAGATAATGAGTTTTAATAAGGATATTTATCATGTTTTAGTTTCACTCCCTCCCTGTCTAGTCAACAAAACTGCAATTCATTTATGCTCCTGAAGAGGGCACTGGCTTGTTATATCCCCCCTCCCTATCCTTTTCATTCAGAATGGGTCATTTTATTTATTAGCATTTTTAATAATTTGTCTTTTTTCTTTTATTTTTTTTTTTTTTTTTTTTATAAATCCATTTGGTTGCCAGGAAACCTAAAGCACTTTGTTTTGTGTTCTAAACCTGCCGCTTGTTATTTTCCTGCTCTTTGTAAGTGCTTGCCATTCGCAACTCGGCTCTCGGAGCTGAAGGCGTGTCTGGACAAGCGTATAAAGACTACTGTTGCTCTGGAGTGTGTGTGTGTGTGTGTGTGTGTGTGTGTGTGTGTGTGTGTGTAGGGAGGAGGGGCATGGGCATGCATGGCTGTTTCCATGCGTGCCTCTTCAACTTGCCTTGTCAGCACAGCTAGCCATGATTACAGATCTCCGAGCAGTAAGAACAGGCCTCCTCAGGTCACAAAGATGCAGCTTGTTACGGATAAGCTTTTACTGAATATTATAACCCCCCCTCCCATTGTACACACACACAGGTACAGGAAACGTGTTGTGTGTGCGTGTGTGTGAGAGAGAGATATTCTAATCAATACCACACGTACACACGTCGGTTTGCAAACAGGATGAAAGCTAGAGTGTGTGTGGGCGTCTGAAGCTGTGAGCTCATATGTTGCTCCGTGCTTATATTGTGACTCAGTGGATGGCGCTCTGGTGCATATGCGGCCCAGCGTCCGGTGGAGGGGGAGAATTAGTGTGACCGTGTGTGTAAGTCGTCTGATGTGTGTAGCTTTATAAGGATCGTCTGCTTTGTTGTTCTGAGCGTGTTTACGTACATATAGCCCCGTCTCTATATGTTGAGGTCTTGCTGAATCTAGCATCATCTGAATTAGCCGAATTAGCGGTTCTGGATTGGGACGTGACCTTGACTCTGTCCACTGGACGTCCTCTTTCAGACAGAAGATGCACTGCTTTTTTCTGCGCTTCACCTGCTAAACAAGCCCACGTCCCACCGGTCAAGTCAAATTAGAGGTGTGCTGCAGGACTGGAATCCCCCAGGAACCCATCTAAGAGAATCCTGGTAGGATAGTTCACGCTTGATCCAGGAGGGGGGGGGGGGGGTATAAATCAGACCTCCTGTGGGCACAGGATTAATCTAAATTTCTGAATGAGTGGATGGGGTCGGTGAACTTTTCTGCAGGAACCACTGGTTTAAAAATGGGTTGCCTTTCTTTTTTTTTTTTAAACATTCTGTAGGAGGGATTAGATAGACTTTCTGTAGGATTGGGGGTTTTCAGAACAAGTTCCTCACACACCTCTTGTTTACTTCAGGAAGCTGCATCTCAATTTGTGCTGTGAATTCCCCACTATCTCTGCTTTGGATTTGTCCTGCGTATTTGTATGTATAGTATGAAATAGTCGCGTTTAGAAGCAGGTTTCAGGACCAATCGCTACGCTATTGTTGAATGTCCGGTTAGAAACAAACCCAGCAAATGATTCAGGTTTTTATTTTTTGTTTATTTTTGAGAAATAAATATATAGATATATATATAAATAAATAAATATTTCACGCCTTGCTGAAAAGGACAGCACTTTTTTTTTTCTTTTTTTCTTTTTTTTTTTTTGTAAACAGAGAGGCTCATAGTAGCTACTAAATAAACAATTTAACATTTCTAAAGTTGTTGACATTTATATTTATCTCCCCCCTTCCCCCCCCCACTTAAGTACCCCTACAAAAGAAAGTTGTTACCTTGTGCCACTTGTTTATTTTGTAAATAGTCAGTGTGAATATGATGTTGTATATTAAAATATCTTTAAAATAAAAGCGTGACGTTGCGTTTCGTTTTTGCGTCAATAACGCGATTTCACATCTGGTTCATGTGTAAACATATGGGGGAGAATGTTCATATTTATACAGGTCAGCTTTAAAACTTGCAAATCTCTAGGTTTTTTTTAATCCTCTTTATAGACATTCATTTTTAAAGCCTGAGATATGACACTTATGTGATTTAAGACCCCTCTGCTGGGTCGCTGGACTGACTTTGGCCCCCTCTGCTGGAACGGCAGTAGAGAAGGATTTCTGCACGTGTTGAACAAGTTCAGTTTGCTTTGCTAATCGTATCAAGGGTGTCCTTGTCTTCGTGAAGATGTTCGTTCACCTTTCTGATTTTCTCAAGATGTTTATAACGCCATATTTTTTTCATCTGGAAGACCTCATCCACTACACCACATGGCCAAAGGTGTTTGGTCACCTGCCCTTCGTTTAGGGTTTAATTAGCGCTGTCAAATCAAGTTTTTAATACTCTAATCGACAAACGTGTTTATCATCAGTGAAACCATATTCAATATAGAGCATGAATAGAGAAGGAATGACAACGTTTGAAAGTAATTATGTCGTTTAAAATGACGTAAATCATCAAGACACCAAGCAGATCTTTTGCTGTGTTTCCACACGGACCGTTTTAATTGCCGGATGTTTGATTTATTTTAGTTTTTTTAATATATCTGAGTAAAAAAAAAAAAAAAAAAAGATGTTGAATAAATGTTGAATAAATTAATAAATGTGTTGCATTGAAGGTTTTATTTTTACCAGTTTTATATTTATTAACGTTTTTACTAAAAAAAAAAAAAAAAAAAAAAAAAAAAAACGGTCAAACGGAATCACGCAGGCAATCGCGTGTTAATAAAAATGCCGTTTAGATGAATTTGCGTTCATTTTTACATCCCTGGTTTTAACATTTAATTTGTTTATAGCATTTGTCAGATGCCCTCATCCAGAGCAACAATTACTTCATTGAAGCAGCTAAGGGCCTCATTTAAGGGCCTTGGTTGAGGGGCCCAAGAGTGTTTACTTAATGATGCTTGGATTTGAACTTATGACTTTCTGATCAGATTCTCCTTCACAATGTATTTCTTCTTTTTCTGCTAAAATAACCCTCTACAGGTTTGTCTCTCTTTCTTCCAGGGTTGGGAAATTGTAATATTACATCATACAAAAACTCTAGAGTTTGGGAAGTCTGATGGCCAGGTTTTTCCAAACCTTTGTTTTTCTGGATTAGCTCTTCAGGAGCACCTTGTGTGCTTTAAACATCACAGCATAACCCTGTACTGTTCTACCAGTAATGCTTTACATCCTCCCATTTTTTTTTTTTTTTAAACAATCCCACAAAATTGAGAATTTTTTCCTACTCACTGAGATGCTCAGTTGAGCCAAAAATGAGAATTCTCTTTCCTCGTCACAAACAAACGCTGCTATTGTTGTTCCCTCTTAGTCACCAGTGGCATTCAGTTCTAAGGAATTTGCTGGTTCACGACGCAGCTACAAAATGCTGTGAGTCAGGATGTAGTAAATGACCTCAGGCTTTTTCATGCTGGACCAAAAGAACATGTTTTAGAAACTGTTTTTTTTTTTTACGAGTGGCCAGTTGGTGGTGCTGTTGCAAAATCCACTATTCACCAGTGTGCACTTGTCAGAATGATTCATTTCGAAAAATAAATGATGGGTTTGGCAGATGTGGCTAATATAAAAAGAATGATTAGAGTATAGCTTTTAAATAAAATATATAGTATGATATTGTAGACCTGGATTTGCGATTCAAAACGAGATTCGTTATTTAAGCTCATGGGCTTTGCACAAAAAGGGATATTTGGATTAAAAGACTCCATTCCAGCACTGACAGATGATGTGTACTGACAAAATGTGGTTGGGGAATGGCATTGGTGGGGATGGATTGGAATGAGAGGGGGATAGGGCAGCATGGAATAAGCTCGAATTGAGGGGTGCTGGGGGGATCCGGGACCCTCCATGACAAGTAATAAATAGACTTAGGGAGGTCCCCAAGATTATTTTAGTAAAACATATATGAATTACACAACAACTGGGGACCCCCATAAGACTTGACTCAATTGGAGCACTGGTTGGGAGGCTGTGGGTTGCAGCAGATGAAATGGGATTGGAGACTGGTTTTGGTGCTGTGAGGTGGGAGACAGCATGAGGTGGGATCGTACAGGGTACTGTGGAGTGGGACACGATAGGGAAGGTTGGGATGTTATAAGGTGGAATGAGGCATGATGGGATGGGGTGGTGTGGTACAGGGTACTGTGGAGTGGAAGAGGATAGGGAGGGTTGGGATGTCGTGAGGTGGAATGAGGCATGATGGGATGGGGTGGTATAGGGTACTGTTGGGTGGGATGTTGTAAGGTGGAATGAGACATGATAGGAGGGGGTTGGGTGGTAGAGGGTGCTGTTGAGTGGGACAGGACGGGGTGGGTTGGGATGTTTTAAGGTGAAATGAGGCGAGATGGGATTGGGTAGTGTGGGGCACCGGTCCGTGGGTCAATTGGAAAGAATACATAACTTACATTATGTCCGTTTTATTTATTATCTGATTCTGTCTATGACTCACTCTTGATGCATGTCATGATGCCTCGGTCACATGTCTTACCTCCATCCACTACCTTCTTAAAGGGGCTCCGGCCGCTAACACATAATACATTACGGCTAAATTTAAACCCCCAAAATGACCAAGTGGGACCGGATGGGGCGGGGTGGGTTGGGATGTTGTAAGGTGGAATGAGGCATGATGGGATGGGGTGGTATCAGGCGGAGCACAACATTTAATGTCATGCCAAAGCTGGTGACTGAAATTTACCTCCTGGCCCTTGCCTTTAATTTGAACTAAATATGGACAATTGAGTTTTGTAACCATGTAAGACAGAAAGAAGAACTATGAAAGGATTCATTCTGAAGTTTTTATGTGGAAACTGTTGGTGGAAACCTGCGTCCTGTGAAAAAAAGAACACCACTAAGAAGAATATAAAGTAACACTCTTCATTGCCCACGCGACCTCTTTAAATGCAAATCTAATCATAGGGATTTATATGACGTCATTTCCTGGTGAAGGAGGAGGGGGAGCTCCTACATCTTCGGGACGTGGGGAAACCAAGCTGAAGTTTGGATTGGAGCAGTTCCTGGGGGAAAGCGCTGTATTAGTGCGAGGGTTGAGTGCGGGGATGGCGGCGTGCACGCTCAGCGCGGTGCTGTGAGAAAATCGGAGAGCTTTTTTTTTTTTTTATTCCCTTCCTGCGGGACCGAGACGTTCCGCTGCCGTGAGTAACTGCTTTGTCTCTCGATCGCTGGATCAACAAGTGGCTGAGAAACACGGGCTGCTATGGCGACATTTCTCTTCACCCGTAATCCGGACAAATCCCGCCTCCTTTTACGCGAATGGCTAGGTCCAACCATGTTTCTGCGCTCCCATTGGTTGGACCGGTTTGTGCGAGACTCATTAGCCAATCATCGCGCAGAAGGCGGGTCTGTCGTAAAACGGCTGGGAAAAGAATTAACACGCTTTGTATTAAAGCAGCTCGAGCGCTATATTGCAGTGTACTCCTTATAAACACAATTAAATATAAATAATGAAGTGTATTTTTATCTGCCTTTGGAATGCATGACAGCATGCAATATATTTATTTCTATTATAGCTTATTGATATGCTTGTTAAAATGTCATAATTTTATAAAATCTGATTATAAAAATCTGGTTTGTGTGGCATTTGCTTAAAAAAATGGATGTGTTTACGTCATTTGTTTGGATGTTTGTTTTGAACAGTTTGTTTGGATGCAGATCAGAGCACTGTGGAGAGCAGGTGCAAACTTGTCTTGCACAGGTTCAGGTCTTCAGCTGATGCATAACATCTGTATGAGGCAGATAAAAGCTTCTGTTGTGTTATTGGACATTGGGAAACAATGTTTATAGGTGATTGGATATTGGTAAACATGGTGATTGGACGATGGAAAACAAAGTTTTGACATTGTGAAACAATGCTGATTGGACAATTGAGAAACAATATTGGCTGGTAATAAGGTTGATATGACGGTGGGAAACAATGATTGGATGTTGGCAAACATAGTGAATGGTGATTGGATGATGGGAAAAATTAGTTGGTGACTGGACTTTGACAAAGTTTTGACATTGTGAAACAATGCTGATTGGTGATTGGAATTTAGGAAACATTAGTTAATGGCAGGATACTGGCAAACAATGTTTTTACATTGGGAGACAATGTAGATTGGACATTGAGAAACAATATTGGTTGGTGATTGGACATTGGAAAACAATGTTGGTTGGTAATAAGGTTGATATGACAGTGGGAAACAATGATTGGTGATTGGACGTTGGCAAACATAGTGAACTGTGATTGGATGATAGGAAACATTAGTTGGTTTTGACACTGTGAAACAATGCTGATTGGTGATTGGACTTCAGGAAACATTAGTTAATGGCAGGATACTGGCAAACAACGTTGTTTTTACATTGGGAGACAATGTTGATTGAACATTGAGAAATAATATTGGTTGGTGATTGGACATTGGGAATCAATGTTGAAAGATTATTGCTCAATTTATTTTCTGGTAATGGTCAGTTGTTTTCTGCTTTTTATTTATTTATTTTTTATGTGAATGAGACCCCAAATGACTTATTATATAGTTATGTAGTTATTAAAAAATATATAGATGATGCAATTTTAAAGTAGACGAGACCCATCTATTATTTCAGAAGTGTATTGCACTGGTGGAACTAAATTCTTCCCTTATCGTCTCGCCCAGTGTGGACCACTTTAAAGCGCAGTCATGCTGAGTTTCCTGCGGCGGACTCTGGGCCGGCGCTCTGGCCGTAAGCATGCTGAGAAAGCTCGGCTCCGGGAAGCCCAGCGCGCACAAACGCACATTCCTGCGGCCGGAGATGCGAGTTCCATCATCACATGCAGAGTGTCGCTGCTGGACGGGACGGATGTCAGCGTCGACTTGCCGGTAAGCACCTTTATGTTTGGTGGTAGATGATGCGTTTGAGGAAGGAAAAAAGGAAGTGGGAAATGTAGTGTCTGCTCTATTTGTTTTCTGAACTCCCAGTTTAACCAATATGACCTTGTTTGATTAAGTGACTTCTTGCATTGCCAGTCGGTTTGCTTTGGATTGCACATTGCAGCTGGTGTGTCTGGTTCATGCAGTTCATTCTCACTCATGATTTTTGAAATCTAAGAATTAAGAATGACCTTATCAGCAATAACTCTCGTGTATTGGCCGATATCTGCTATAGTCAATATGTATTCAATCTCGCACTTTTTCTCAGTAGTGAAACTTCTCGTATCTGTGGGTTTTGGGCTGAAAGTGTGTTTAAAGATTAACACGAGCAGCCAAATTATTCGAATGTTTTTGAGATTCCGCTGAATGTGTAAAGTTACTTGACCTGCTTTAACCCATCATCTTTACCCGGGGCAGGAAAAGTTTGAAAGTTGTTTTAAAACTTCAAATGAACCCGTTCCATAAATTCCAAATGGTTCTGACAAGAGCAGGGCGGTGGCTGTTTATTATTCAAATGATTTAATGACCGTTGTGGGAATGTCTACTGTTTTTTTTGTCATGTTGTCAACTCTAGCATTATAAAGGAATTCAGGTCTGTTTGCATTTTCTGCATTCGCTTTGAGGACTTTTTTTTTCCTCATCGAGCTGTAAAAATGCGTAGTTTTTGTTCAAACGAAGCGTTTTTACAGCTCGATAAGGAAAAAAGTTCTCAAATACTTTTAGGGAGGACATTATATAGAGCCATTTGATTTCCAAATATCTATACTGTGTTCTAGTGAGATATTTGGAAATCACATGGCTCTATAGAATGGCCTCCCTAAAAAAGATCTTTCCATAAGGTCCTTCTATGATGTTCTAGGTGTCCAGGTTTGGGGGACTTGTTAGAAAGCTGGTCAGCCTTGATATGGCACCTCTTGAACAGAGAAGGTTTAGGGCTTTGCTTTGGGACTTGTTCTTTGGATGCTGGGGCTTGAACCCTGACCCTTCTGATCAGTAACCCAGAACCTTAATTGGTGAGCCTCTTTGTTTGGAACCCAAAGTTATTGCTGGTCATTTAATCAAAATGTGCAAATGTTGGAGAAGATCTTCAGTTATGGGAATTACAAAGAACCCAAAGATCATTGCGTGGTTCTGTGTGAAGATGCAACGCTGTTTGGCTTTCTTTGTATTTTCATTTTGTTCTTGGGCTATTCTCAATCCGTGGGAAACCAGTTTCTGATGAAATCCAAGACTGAATTCTTTCCAACTGCATAAAAACCAGTTCCTTTAATAAGCGCTTTATCCTGTTCCGTGTAGAATCTAATCCTGGCACCTTGCCCACACGCTCGCACACTTATTCACAACCAGGGGCATTTTGGTGTAACCAGTCCACCTACTGACGTGTTTCTGGAAACTAGAGACCCAAAATATTTCAAGAGGTTTGAACCTCTCTACCATCTTTGGAGCAGTTAGTTAATTACTTGGCGAATGTGACCCTTTGGTGAAGTATGGTGGTGATGGTATCAAGCTATGGGCATATTTTTTAGCAGAAGAATTCCCCCACACTCAAAACGTACACCTAAACAAGAAAATGCAGGAGGCGCTTTGGGATGAGTCTGTGATTGCCATTGAGTGGCCCAGTCACCACTGACCTGAACCTATGGATTGCATTACTTTTCATTATGTATGAACATGTGAATGTACTCAATACTTGGTCGGGAGCCCAAAAGGAGCCCTCCTTTGGCTTTAATTACTGCCTCAATTGGGCGTGGCGTGGAGGTGATCAGTCTGTGGCACTGCTGGGGTGGTATGGAAGCCCAGGTTTCTTTGACAGTGGCCTTCAACTCATCTGCAGCTTTTGGTTCAGGTCTGGTGAGTTTTGCTAGCCAGTCAAGCACACCAACACCATGGCCATTTAACCAACTTTTGGTGCTTTTGGCAGAGTGGGCAGGTGCCAAATCCTGCAGTAAAATTAAATCAGCATCTCCATAAAGCTTGGTAGCAGAAGGAAGCATGAAGTGCTTTCAAATTTCTTGGTAAACGGGTGCAGTGACTTTGCACTTTTCAAAAAACACAGTGGACCAACACCAGCAGATGACATTGCACCCCAAATCATCACAGACTGTGGAAACTTAACACTGGACTTCAAGCAATTTGGGCTATGAGCTTCTCCACCCCTCCTACAGACTCTAGGACCTTGGTTTCCAAACGAAATACAAAACTTGCTCTCATCTGAAAAGAGGACTTTGGACCACTGGATTGCGACAGTCCAGTTCTTCTTCTCTTTAGCCCAGGTAAGACGTTCTCTGTGGTTCAGGAGTGGCTTAACAAGATGAATACGACAACTGTAGCCAAATTTCTTGTCACATCTGTGTGTGGTGGCTCTTGATACCTTGAACCCAGCCTGAGTCAAACCTTGACCCCAGCAGTCCATTCCTTGTGAAGTTCACCCAAATTCTTGAATGGATTTTGCTCGACGAGCCTCTCAAGGCTGCGGGTCTCTCGGTTGGTTGTGCAGCTTCTTTGGCAATAAATGTTTGTGGCTTCCCCTCCTTGTGAAGGGTATCAATGATTGTTTTCTGGACAAATCTTAGATCAGCAGTCTTCCCCATTATTGTGTAGCCTAGCGAACCAAAACTGAGAGACCATTTTGACGCCTCAGGAAACCTTCTCAGGTGTTTTTGAGTTGATTAGCTGATCATATCTCCATATTCTAATTTGTTGAGATAGTAAATCGGTGGGTTTTTGTTAAATGTGAGCCAAAATCATCACAAAGACTTCAACTACTTCAGTCTGTGTGCATCGAATTTTATTTAATAGACGAGTTTCACAATTTGAGTTGAATTACTGAAATAAATGAACTTTTCTACGCCAATTGACATTTATTGAGATGCACCTGTACATGTTTTGTGTAAACTCTAATGATTATTGTGCATATAGCAAAACCAGAAATAGTCAAAGCAGCCTGCATGACAACTATAACCCACAATCAAACCAGGGTTCCAGAGATCGTATTTGCCTTACGTGCCACATGTATGATGTGAATTAATGAACTCAACTGAAGTTCATGACCTTATACCTTTGTCACGTCCCACCTTATATAGATTGTGGACCTTTAAAGAGGTAGATGCCGACCCCGCAAACATCCCGAACCATCTAGAGACGTACCAGTGCCAATTGGATCCCACTTCATGTGGAGTTTGGACACAGGACCTCCTTAAGTGTTTAAAGGCTCTGGCATGGAGAAGCTGGAGCTTGAGCTATTTTATGAGTTGCTCAGTAGCTCCTGGTTCCATAATCTCAAATGACTGTAAAAGAGTGTTAAAAAAGAACATTTCTCATAATCTTACACTCCAGTGCTCATGTTAGTTCTCACTCTCCAGTGTTCTGTATTGTTTTAAAGACTATAATCACACTCTTGATGTCACCCAAATGAGGATGGGTTCCCCTTTTGAGTCTGGTTCCTCTCAAGTTTTCTTCCTCATAACAGCTAAGGGAGTTTTTCCTTGAAACAGTCACCATGGCTGCTCATCAGGGATAAATACACATCATTCACCTTAACTGTTAAACTCTGTAAAGCTGCTTTGAGACATTGTCTGTTGTCAAAAGCGCTATAGAAATAG
Source organism: Silurus glanis (assembly GCA_014706435.1). Taxonomy (NCBI): domain Eukaryota; kingdom Metazoa; phylum Chordata; class Actinopteri; order Siluriformes; family Siluridae; genus Silurus; species Silurus glanis. The sequence continues at coordinate 153,759 of JAAIIK010000092.1, read as the reverse complement.
ACTTGACTTGACTTATACACTGTGATGCTGCCACATGATTGAATGATTGTTAATTTCACGAGTGACCAGGTAAAAATTGTGAGGTGAATAACACCGAGTATCTCATTACAGTGGCACTTGTCAAGGTGGAATATACTGGGCAACAAGTTACTCCGTTGTCAAAATTGATATGTTGGAAGCAGGAAAAATGGGCAAGCAAAAGGATCTGAGTAAATTTAACAAGCGCTAAATTGTTATGGCTAAAGATGACCTAGGTTAGATTTCTAAAATGGCAGGTCTTGTGAAGATATTATTTCAAAGAGAGACAGCTGGAGACCATGAGGTAGGCAAGGTTCATCGACGTGCATGCTAGGTAAACACTAGCCTGGCTGGTCTGATGACACAAAGAAGAGCTACTGTAGCACAGATTTCTGGCTATGAGAGGAAGTTGTCTGAACTGGCCGTGTGGGACTGCGAGGCTGCATTTCTTTTGTGAAGACTACTTTGTCAAGTACCATCTACCTGAAATTTTTTTGTCCTTTATCTAATAATATTCCTTCATTGCGGTGCCCTCTTTCAGCACGATGATTCTCCTGCCGTATAGCAAAAGTTTCTTGCTTTGGTCTTCAAATTGTCTGCTGCTGAAATCTTGGCGCTAGAGAACACAGCACACCTTCAGAAGTGAGACCAATATTAATATTTATTGGCTCAACACTCAACGTACTTCCAGTCGAATGTGTTTCTTTAAGATGGTCCACCATGGCGTTTAGGTGTCTTCGCTATTCAAAGTGAAGGAGTCTACTGTTGGAAGCTATAATGAGCTAAAACAGTGTGTGGGTGTGCGTTCCTGTGTGTGGAAAGGAATCTTGAGGAGTTGCTCCGTAATCGGACGTAAAGCCTTTGGTCTGTAAGACAGCCATTTGTCCAGACAACTTGTTTTGTTTGTGTATTTTAGCATTAATCACACAGTCATATTTAGTACTCGCTAGCAGTAAAGCTTTATAGCTTTTCAGTTTCGTGTGGGGAAAAACAGGGTTTACTCTGACTATATCCTTATACATAATTTCTAAACTGTTTCCAGATGCAGTATTGGGAATTTTAATGTGGAGCTCTGCATCACCGTTTATCAAAACGTAAGCAGAACAAAAATAGTGCTTTGAAAGCTGCGTAGCATGTTGACTAGCCGAGCTAATTTTTTTTTGCTAGCTGTGTGTGTGTGACGAAGCATGGTCAAAAATCTTGCGTTTTCATGAATTGCGATTCTCAATAAGCTTCACGGTCTAAAACTGGTTGACGGCCACTAATGGCATTAGACGGCAGGGATTCGTTTCAAAAAATGGCACGTAGATCCAGAAATACACATGGGTGAAAACGCTTTATTTGACAAAGATGATTAACCGAATTCTAATGTATGAATATATGTATTTACTATACAAGCCTGAGTACTTAATTCTGATTAGCTGGAATGCCCTGACCAGTTACGATTGCAGTGCTTTATAAATAATTGTAACCGTAATAACAGTTTTTATTGTGTATAGAATGAAACCGCTATTGTAAACGTTGCCTAATTGCATTACAGAGGAAAGTGGATGATTTGTGTGTCCTGTAACGTATGTTGAGATAAATGATGAATTTGATGAACGGGAGAAGATAAATTTAAAACGATATAACAAAAAAAACGGGCTTAACACCGACAGCTTAATTATTTGTAGTAAATTATGAATTAATTATTTAATTAAATGTAATATCACACTACTCTTCGTATGATTTAGAGCGGGTTAAATTGTTGACCCGTATTCAAATGAATCCCAAATCATCCCGTTTTTGTATCGGCTGTTTTTTTATTGCGCATTGAAATAATGTAACTCGTAACACCTAGTTACGGATTATCCCTTTTTCAATATTATGAGCCGGGATGTGACGTGTGATTGGTTAAACACTAGACTTGTCCTACTTTATCACATTCATGCACATCATTCAAGATTCATTGTGAAGCTCCTGCACCCAGACGCTCCAGTCCTCTAAATCGGTTTTCCCTCACTTTGAGTTCTTTCATGTCTTGTGTTTTGAGATTCCCTTAAATCTATAATTGAGAAGATACTGAGCCTCGGGCTGGATGTACTCCAGTGAACGCTATGAAAATGAAAGTAAATGCTTGATAACGTGTTCCTTTTGATTATAACTTTAAGATCAGGCAATGGAGTAATTAGACGACGGCTTGTACAATAATTGTGGTCTATTCATATTCAACTTGCAGCAAAGAGGAAAGGACGAGTAACAGAGTCATCTCATTGAATTATCCTGCCTGCATTGCACTATATGGACAAGAGTATTGGGCCACCTGACTTTTCCCGCAGTTTCTTTTCCAAACTATTACCTTCCTGAGGTGGTATGAGGTAGAAACCTTGAGAAGAACCAGACTCGAATGGGAACCCATTCCCCTCTTGGTAACTCTGCCAGCGCATTCATTCTATTTCCATCATTGTTGAGGTTATCAACTGTTCACTGATGGATGCTGATGCATAAAGACAGCTCCATGAAGACATGGTTAATATGAGTTGGTGTGGAAGATCTTGAGTGGCCCGCTACAGAGCTTTGACCTCAACCCTATTGAACACCTTTGGGATGAATTGGAACGCTGATTACACCTCAGGCCTCCTCACCTACATCAGTACCTGCCTTTACTAACACCCATGTGGCTGAATAAGCACAAATCTCCACAAGCGCACTCCAAAATCTAGTTCTGAGAAGAGTGGAGGTTCTTATAACAGCCACTGAGGACTAAATGTGGAATGGGATGTGCAAGCAATACAAAAGCTCATGGTCAGGTTTCCATAAACTGATGTGGTAGCTTATTGGTTAAAGAATTGGACTTTGGATCAAAAGGCCATGAGTTCAAATCCCAACACCATCAAGTTTCCACTGCTGGGCATCTGAGTGAGACCCATAACCCAATTTTTTGTTTTCCATGTTGGTTAATAATTTACAGGGTGCGATTTTGCTGCTGCTGTTTCGAATCGAGTCGGCGATTTACAGCCGAAGAGTTTGAACTCGCCAGCACAGCTTTTTATAGATCACCATCCTTCTGCCATTTTTTGGAAAAGCAGAAGCCCTTCTTCAGTCCTGCAGAAAAGAACTAAAAGCCCGCCTGTAAATATCTCCAGCACAAACATTTACAGTATTTCCAGTGCTGCTCGAAAGTGTCGCCCCTCAAAGGGTTTCCATGGAATACATCAAAATGGCACATCACTACCTCTGACCCCCGGTATGCTCTTGGCTCCACAGCACACCTAATGATTTACACCTAATGACATCTCCTCATTCTATAGAAGAGGAGCCCGGTGACTTTCGAGGCCCCAGGGTGCATTCATGGCAGGACATGGCAGCAAGAGCTGTGTTTCTTTAGTCTCTAGCCTCCTGATGACCTGCACGCGGGAAACAGGCTGAGGAATGTCGCTGCACCTCGGAAGCCAGATCGCTCGAAAAAGACCTTCGGCAGAACAATGTGAACTGGGAGTCCGTGGCTTACTGGAGTGCACAATAGGGCCTTTGTGTGAGTTCCTGCAAGCACACCGAGACGCTTTATATGCCATGCCAACTCTCCGGGGCCTGAACGAGCATCTTGCATTGTGTTTGCGAACAGCACGAATCCACAAGCATCGGCAGAAGCTCCCAAACTCGCTACCTCCAGCAACCTAGAGATGGACAATCACATTTATTAAGATGCTGTATAGGAGGTTAGTTGGAGAAATTTGACTATGCTGTGACTCGCCAGTCTGACTCGGTGAAGTTCTACAAGTTCACCAACTCACGCTCTTTTATATTTACCAGAAGACTGCACGTTCATATCCCAAGACCCTCTGCCAGGCTTTCGACTCTAAACCACTCAGCTGTACACTTTGGAGAAAAGAGACACTACATGCACTTTTCCCAGTCATATGTGGTTCTCCCCGACAAAATCTGGAGGCACATGATTGTATAGGATGCAGTAACGTTAATTTTCCCTTCACTTGAGACCCAAACCCATATTCCCTTTCACAAAAGTGAGTACACCCCTCACAACAATTTTAAGAAACCTGGATGTATTTTAGAGTAGTCAATATGCAGCTGTAAACTAGTACAGATTTATTGTCCTCTAAAAATAACTCAAAATACAGCCATTATTGTCTAAATAACTGGCAACAAAAGTGAGTACACCCTAATTGAACATAAAACTGTGTCAATATTTAGTGTGAGCATCATTGTTATGTAGCACTGCCTTAATCTTCTTGGGCATGGAATTCACCAGAGCTGCACAGGTTGTTGCTGGGATCCTCTTCCACTCCTCCGTAATGACATCACAGAGCTGCTGGATGTTAGACACGTGGCGTTTCTCCACCTTCGGCTTGCGGACGCCCCGCAGGCGCTCAATAGGGTTCAGATATATCTGGCCACTCCATCACATATTTGGAATCCATGTTTTCCTCAATGAACCGCAGCTCCCCAGTACCAGCAGCACTCATGCAGCCCCAGACCATGATGCTGCCACCACCATGCTTGACTGTAAGCAAGACACAATTTTCTTGGTACTTCACACCAGGGCGTTGCCAAACATGCTGGACACCATCTGAGCCAAACAAGTTGATCTTAGTCTCATCAGACCACAGGACATGGTTCCAGCAATTCATGCTCTTGGACAGGTTGTTTTCAGCAAACCCCACTTGCACCAAGACTCGACTTCTTTGGTTGACCATTGCGAGGCCTGTTCCGAGTGAAACCCTTCTGACCCTGGCCACTGCACTGTAACTCAGTTTTAGGGTCTTCCTGATGTTTCTCCGCATCTTTGTGGAGAGCAACAATTCTAATTCTCAAATCCTCAGAGAGTCTTTATCGTGAGGTGCCATGTTGAACATCCAGTGGTCAGTATGAGAGAATTGTACTCAAAGCACCACATTTTAACTGCTCTAATACAAAATACACAAATTTGTATGGTTCTGTCAAGCAGACTAAAAACATGAACATGATAAATAGGACGTGTGGCTTTGCACGGTTACACGGTTGCCAGATATTTAGACAATAATGGTGAATGGGTAGTGTTTATAAAGGCCTTCTGATCTACTGCCGTTTGAAACTCTTTAGGGGAGGCATTGTGGTCCTTTTCCCTCCCAATTCTGATTTGACATCATTTCCACTCCAAACTGTACGAAGGTCAAGATTTGTTATTTTTCTGTCTGCTGACGAATTTAATAAACAAGGCCTTAGTCTATTAAAGATGAAGCTGCTTCATGTCTCCACAGAAAAAAGCCAAAGGTGAGGAGCTGTTTGACCAGATCATGTATCACCTGGATATCATTGAGAAGGATTACTTTGGGCTGCGCTTCATGGACTCTGCACAAGTGCCGGTAAGAGCCTATATTAATTTCCTACAGCGGTACTGCATGGTGAACGATTTGTCTTTGCTCGAGGAGTCACTCGAGCCAAAACAGCTTTCTGTCTGCCAGTGATTGACAGTGGAATAGCGTCTGGAAGCAACATCTCTACGGTGCACCTTAATTCAATGTATGATGGTGACTGTGTAGACCCCAGCATGCGTGCAACACTTTCCTTTGTAAAATTACCTTTAGAGGCAACAGCTGTTTGTCAAGACGAAAGAAAAAAACAGAAAAATGGCCTCGTAGGGCTTCCGTAGGTGTCTGATGTTAGGCATGATTTATTAAGAGGAACTGCTTGATTCAGATATTCAGAAGATTGTATTCAGTTGTAGTGAGGGGGAGCAGTGAGGAGGGAGGGAGGGAGGGAGGGAGGGAGGGAAGACTGATGAGAGGAATGTGGGGGAGAGGAGGCTGCAATCTTCAGTTCTTCCATCAGCACAATTTTTCTTGTCCTCTCTCTCAATGTGTCTCTTTCTCTCTCTCTTTTTATTTAAATTTTTTTATTTTCATTCATGTATTTTATTCATTTATTTTTTTTGTACTTGTACTCATGTGTTCCTGTTTTTCACACAGCATTGAAGGCCAGTTTCTTTCTTTCTTTCTTTCTTTCTTTCTTTCTTCCTTTCATTCCCTTCTTTCTTTCATTCATTTCTTTCTTTCTTTTTCTTTTTTCTTTCTTTCTTTCTTTTTCTTCCTTCCTTCCTTTCTTTCTTTCTTTCTTTTTCTTTCTTTCTTTCTTTCCTTCCCTCTCTTCTTTCCTTCCTTCCTTCCCATCTTTTTCTTTCTTTCTTTCTTTTTCTTTCTTTTATTGCTCTTTCTTTCTTTCATTGCTTTTTTTTCTTTCTTCCTTTCTTTTATTGCTTTTACTTCCTTTCTTTTATTGCTTTTACTTTTTCATTCATTAATTTCTTTCTTTCTTTTTTCTTTTACTTTCTTTCATTGCTTTTTCTTTCTTTCTTTCTTTCTTTTATTGCTTTTACTTTCTTTCTTACTTTTACTTATACTCTTTCTTTCTTTCTTTCTTCCATCCATCCATCCATCATCCATCCTTCCAGGCATGCATTATTCACTTCTTCTTTTTTTCTTTTCTTTTGTCATTTTTCATTTCTCATGATGTCCTGTGCAGGATGTTTCTCTGATCCTGACCTAAAGTCTGACTTGTATTTTTCTTTGCAGCACTGGCTGGATGTGACAAAAAGCATTAAAAAGCAGGTCAAAAGTAAGTTGTCTTCAGTGTCTCTTTTATTATGTCCTGTGTGTCCATGAGAAAGGGCAGCACTCTGTTTGTCTCTGTGTGTGTCTCATGCGTTCACTCGTTCACTCACGTGCGCGTTCACTCGGCTACAGTGCGCCAGGAATGTCACAGCCTTATTCCAAAATAGATTCAATTCTTTATTTTCTTAGCAATTCTACAAAATACCCCGTCATGATAACGTAAAGGAAGTTTGTATAAAATCTTTGCAAATTTACTAAAAAATAAAAACCCCAAAAAAAATCACAGCCTTTACTCAATACTTAAATATTACAGCCTCATGTCTTTTTGAGTTTGATCAGAGACATGTTCAGAGTCGTCCCGTAGCCACTGTTATCTTGGCTGTGTGTTTAGGGTCGTTGTCCTGTTGGAAGATGAATCGTTGCCCCAGTCTGAGGTCCAGAGCGCTCTGGAGCAGGTTTTCATCAAGGATGTCTCTACATTGCTGCATTCATCTTTCCCCTGATCCTGACCAGTCTCCCAGTTCCTGCTGCTGAAAAACATCCTCACAGCATGATGCTGCCCCCACCATGCTTCACTGTAGGGATGGTATTGGCCATGTTTGTGCCTGGTTTCTTATAGACATGGCACTTGGCATTCAGGCCAAAAAGTTAAATAGTTGTTTTTTTAATGGTCTGAGAGACCTTCGGGTGCCTTTTGGCAAACTCCAGGTGGGCTGTCATGTGCCTTTTACTGAGGAGAGGCTTCCGTCTGGCCACTCTGTCATACAGGCCTGAATAGTGGAGTGCTGTAGAGATGGTTGTTTCTCTGGAAGGTTCACCTCTCTCCACAGAGAAACGATGGAGCTCTTTCAGAGTGACCATCGGGTTCTTGGTCACCTCCCTGACTAAGGCCCTTCTCCCCCGATCGCTCAGTTTGACCAGGCAGCTCAGCTCTAAGAAAGAAAATTCTTTCATTAATGAGTTTTGTTTGTAGAATTTTGAGGAAAAGAATCAATTGAATCCATTTCGGAATAAACCTGTACCAAAATGTGAAGCGCTGTGAATATTTTCCGGATGCACAGTACTCGCATGTTCGCTCCGTGTGCTTTTTTCATTGCTCTTTCTTTCTTTCTTTCCTTCTTTCTTTCCTTCCCCTCTTCCTTCCTTCCTTCCATCCTTTCTTTCTTTGATTGCTTTTACTTTCATTTCTTTATTTCCTTTCATTGCTTTGACTTTCTTTTCTTTCTTTCTTTCTTTCTTTCTTTCTTTCTTTCTTTCTTTCTTTCTTTCTTTCTTTCTTTC